>JAIPRM010015704.1:0-10000 GCA_025469315.1 Stegophylla sp. TES_Ste_2020 | reverse complement strand
CACGACAAGGTGGGCTCATGGAGGGGACCTACCTACCTACCTACCTAACCTACATAACGCGCACACGAATTCCGTTTTAAATACTACGTGTACTTATAAATTTAAGTTAAAACACTCATGTACCCTCACATTATTAAGATCACGTCCAGTACACGGCATCAGGCGACTTGAGCAACCACACAGGTTGTTAATTGCGAATTATCGATGCCCTCTTCACCATCACGCGCGCGTACCTTCAGCGAACCGAATAACGCAAGGAAACAAGGTGTCAATAAAAAAAAAAAAAAGATTTAGTAAGAAGAAAGAGAGAGAGAAGAGAGAAAGAGAGAAGAGAAAGAGAGAGAGTGAGTGAAACCGATCAGCGAGACGACCTCTCCATGCCTCATCGGTTTGAACACTGACGACGAAACGACGGTCTAACGACTGCTATGAATTTTATTTTATTATTAAAAGCGAAACAATTGTCATTGGTCTACACTATGTTCATACCTGATTGGCTATTAAGATATTTAATTAAATAAGATTTTAAAATATTAAAATATTATATTATACATACCACCTGTCAATTAATATTAATATTACGATAATTATAATGACAACAATAATTAAAAAGATGCAATAAAACATAACCGATTAACCTCTCAACCTTTTGTGTGCTAATAATAAATATATAATAAAATAGGTAATTTATCAGTACTTTCTCCGATTTTTTTTCTATCAAACCCTTGTAAAATGTTTAATTCTTT
The DNA here is from genome assembly GCA_025469315.1 of Stegophylla sp. TES_Ste_2020. Lineage (NCBI taxonomy): Eukaryota > Metazoa > Arthropoda > Insecta > Hemiptera > Aphididae > Stegophylla > Stegophylla sp. TES_Ste_2020. The sequence goes on along the minus strand of JAIPRM010015704.1, from coordinate 9,254 downwards.
GTCCGTAAGAAATTTTATTGCACCAAAATATTTGCGATGAAATTCTCTATCTAGGTACGAAATTTCAAAACAAATGGTTGGGCCAATTTTCTCATATGTACGTTAAAGTTAAAAAAACTAACGAATTTAATCGAAATTCTAACTTCAGACGGGTATAAAAAAAAAGTTGACAAACGATTTTCGAGATTTTTTCAGGTCAATTAGATATATATGTCAGTGAGGTCATATTAAATTTTCAAGTCTTAATATCAAAAATCAAAAACTTTATTACATAAAAACTAACGAAAAATGAGAAATTTCCGAAATTTTTAAAATGCTGTACTTAACTCAAAATTGATCAAATCTTTTTGAAATTTTTATGAAATATTTTCGTAGCTATTTTTAATGGTTGGTGAAAATTCCAAGTCCCTAGCTGCATTATTTTAGAAGTTATGTCAAAAAGTAATTTTCAATTTTACGGAAATTTCGGTAATTGCGTATTTTGCCGTTTTTCGTCAATTTTTCGACAGTTTATCCCCGTTTTTGGAAAAAGTATTGAGAAATTGGGAAAATGGCCTTTTTAAAGTACCATATGGGTGTGATTTTGGTTCTATAGAGATACTGAACGAAACTTTCGGACAAGTATTTCTATACGAAAAAGTGTTTACAGAAAGAGAAATAATCAAAAAAAAAATAAACATCATTGTAAAATCATAAGCTTCTTCACTTCGTTCAGAATCTAAAAATATGCAATCATTAAGAAATTAAATTGCTTTGAAAAAAAAAAAAAAAAATCATTAAAATGATTTTTACGGAATTTAGTACCTATTTAATCTTTGAGTTTATTTGAATATACGTCTTTGTTGGGAGAAAAATTGATCGTAAAGAGGAAACCCGTAGCATTGTGAATCCACTCCGTTATTTGCTCGAGGATCTGATATGGATTGCATGTGCAAATCTTTAATTTTTGAGGCTGTGATATTGAAGTTCGACGTTTTTATTTTATCACCTAGTTAAAAAAGGGATGGGTACGAAACACAGTTTTGAAAAGAAGAATCGTTTTGATATTCTGAAAACAGTGAAGGAGACAATTGTATGACAGATAGTTTAAAATAATAGAGGAAATTTTACACCATATTATATTCGGGACTCCATTTGATGTTCCGAATTTGCAAAATTCCAAATAAGTTTTCTATTCTGATCATTAATGTGATTTTATTTTCAAAGTTTAAACACTCTATGTAAATTAAAAATGCTGAATGGTTAAAATGTCGACCGAATTGATTTTAAATGACAATAAAATATTACAATAATACTTATTTGTTTTAGATATACTTGAATTGTTGTGGATTCATTAAAATTATATTAATGCTTAATTGTATTTAATTTTTACGATTAAAAGATGATAAATAATTATTTTAATGTTTTAATTTCAGGTCTCAAACTCCTACCAATATTAAATGAACTGAGGTAATTTATTTAATACAATAATATATTGATCAAAGGTTATAGCAATCGTATCATCATATCTTTGTTCATATTATGTTGTTAAATTAAAATTATCATTATGGAGACAATATCTTTTTTCTATGTCTATTTTTGTCAAATATTTTGTGGGTAAAAAAAACAATACGTTTATTACTCACTGAACGATGCCAACGGCGGCGGCGTGGTATAGAACCAATTAGTACTTAATCTTAGTCTTTAACAAAGACATTATTTCGGTTCCCCTAGAGACTAGGGTTATGATGATAAATAAAAGGAGGCCGGATGTCGACGAAAATGTTATAGTCCTTATCCTAGAAAATTTTTAGTTTTCTATACACAGTCTTTATTATTGAGATTTATAAATAAGGAATAGAAAATTAACCCGCGCTATTGCATTATTAATTTACATATTAAAATTTATAATTTTAAAGTATATCTATATTAAATACATATACTACGTCATAGTATACCTTTATTTTATTTGTTATTAAATGTGAATATCCAGTTATTAATACAATTTAATATCGCATTTTTTCTGTACTTTAATTAATTACCTACTTTCATATGATAATTTTTTAGTACTACGGATTGAGAAAATTTAGGTTTAATATTATTTTAATTTAATTAGAGAATCCCTTTTATTATTCTTCATATAATTGAATTAATATTGATATTGATTAAATTAAAATTAATATTGATTGAACCAATTTTTAATAAAATTTGACCATGAGCATAGAACGCATGATAAATCTAAAATCTTTTGTTATAGAAAAATTTCTACCAGATTAAGAATTAAAAAAAAATGTATGAGGTTTTGATTGAAAAAAAGAAAAACAATTATTTTGTATGAAAATTTTCATTTAAATTTTAACTTTAAACGATAAAAAAAATAAAATTGGATAACGATTTTTGAGATTTGTTTAAAACACATATATATTCGTTATGTGTTTGTATGAGAAAGTTTGTATTGAATTTTTAGCTCATCATAAAAATTTTTTGTAAATTTTATGTGAAAATCCTTATAATTAATCATTTCAAAAATTCTGAGTTAATATGATCAGATTTATTTGAAATTTTTTTTATTAAATAATTTTAGACAATGGACAAATATTTAAAGTTTCTAGTAATTTTGGAGTGAAGATGAAATTAATACGTTACTTGTTCTGATACGGGCAGTTTTTCAAGTAGAATAAATATTTACATAAAAGAAAATATAAAAAAACATCATTGTAAAATATTCAGAATCTTAATTGTATAATATATGGCCAAATACACAATTTTATATAGACACTAAGACACTGTAAATCGTATAGAATTGAATTAAACAAGTCGAAATCATTTTGAAAATTTATTGATTTACGAGTCCTGTTCATTAAAAATCTACCCGTTGATTATAATATATTCTTAGAATGTTCATAAATATATTTTTAAATAAAAAAAAGGTGTATTTAAGTCAACAGCAGTACAACGTGTAGTAAAATAAATATTTGGTATTGGTAATTGAAAAAAAAAATAAAAACGAAAATAAATATAAGAATAATTTCCTCCCGATAAATATTTAAATAGCAAGTGTAAACAAGAACAATACTCATACGTATGCACTGTACAACGACAAATAAAGTACGTGTGTGTCGAGTTTCGAGTGCGCTCCAAATATTTGAAATAAGATAGTGCACTAGTGCAGTTTTAATGGATAACTAAAATAGATTAGATAACAAATATAGGACATTCTTCAGCGTTGTTTCCGTAAAAAGAAATTTACACTCAAACCCTTTTCAATCTATTAATTCGTTCAAAGTCACCGCATATTTCCATAATATAATATTTGGACTTGACATTCGTATTATATGTTTTTATTTTTTATTTTAACAAATTCTCCAGTCGGAAAATGGGCTGAGTGCCATAGCCCATATTGCAATGTGTGTATAAACTGAAATATATTATAAAATTACAAAAATATGCATTCCATATTATGCAAAAATAGGTTAAAAATATATAAAATAAAATCGGAGACAAAAATTATTTATGCCGTTCACTTATCATATTTCATATTATTTATTCGTTTATTAGTTAAAAATATTGCTCATATAAATTAAAAATAACTCAGGAAACAGAAAAAACTTATTTCAGAAAACAAAATTCTATTTTAGATTAAAACTAATTAGGTGTTGAATTAAACTCTTATAAAAAAGTACACGTATATCATAACTTTGGTTTTTTACATATTAAGTGCAGCCTACAATTACTTTATAATGGTATAATTGTCGTTATTCATTGAATGCAAATAACAATTATCTGTCTGCTTTTATTTTAAATTATTTTAATACTAATAATATTTAATAATAATAATAATTTATTCATCAAACAATAAACATTACAAAATGGTAAATTTATAAAAATTTAAAAGAGATAAATCTCCTCAAAAGCCAATGGCTGTGCAAGAGGAGAGAGTTCCATAAGGTATAAAGGTTATAACTATAGGTACATAATTAACTATACTAATTTACATAAACAGAGAATTTGATTTGACAAATAAACTTAAAATGTAAGAATTGATTAACTTGTTAAAATAAGGTACTAATATACTTTTTATACATACAGATATTTTTGAAATTATTAACATTTAGATCATGCTTATGCAATATTGGATAAACTTACTCGTATACTTAGGACATTGTTGTCCGAAAACTGTTTTCATTTTAATAATGAAATTATATTATAATGATATATTATAGTATTATTTATGTTCTTATATGGATTTATTATATTTGATGTGGAATTTATAAAATAACATGTATTTATATATAAATCCAAAATTACGTAGTTAGGCTAATAATAAAGTTTTAACTTCATAAATATTTAAGTAATGTATACGATTATTTGAATTAATATGATCAACGAATTATTTTATAAATTAAAAACAATCATGCCGAGACCGATGGCGGGCTAATAATCAACATATTCGAAATTCTCGTGTTTTAATTTATTTTAACATAATATTTGGACTTGACATTCGTATTACGACGATGAAATCCTTTTTTTTTTTTTTTCTTTTTTTTTTTATTTTAACCTACGTCTCCGGTCCAAAGACGGGCCTCGTGCCAAAACTGGCTACGAGTACGGGCACACTGGAGTCCAGAATTAAAACGTACCAGAATAGTACTACACCGAGGAGATGGTCGTCGGTGAGAAAAATATGAACTTCCTGAATTTAAAAACGATTGCTATTTCCAGCATCAGTCGCTCTCGAACACGATTACCCCGTCGGAGCTGTACGCAGTAGCTCCGAATTTCTCCAATTATTAGAATATAATAATTTTTCTTGTTAATAATTTTGCGCGCTCCTCTCTCGTCTATTCAAGGAAGAGATCGATCAACTACGCGGACCTCGGGGTGCAATTGGACGTTTTCGACGAGCAACGCGAGAACGACGAATCGCAAATTCTCGACGTACCTTTTCGCGGAGTCGATATAAACTCTCACGTGGACGTATTTTACGCCATCTTAAGACAGGTTAGTAGTAGTATGGATTTATATTACGTATATTCTTCTCTTGTCTACTGAAAACGGTGTAAAGAAAAATTTTTTACATTGTGGATTTTTATGTTATAGTAAGGTATAGGCTGTTACGAAAATCGTGAATTAATAGCGATTCAAATGGGCAAGTCAACCGATTTTCAAACTAATTTTAGTTGAATTATCCTTAAAAAGAAAAAAAAATTAACTTAGATAAAAGTTTTTATTTTAAATATACGTGAATTTGATTAGCTAAAAGTTAAGTTACAAATTTACAAAAAAATAAAGAATTTAAGTTATTTTATTTTGTAATAATTCCGTTAAAAACCTTTATCAAAATAAACCGAACTCATTGTTGACGAAAAATAAATATTAAAAAGTATAAAATACTTCGCACAATGGGTATTCTTCGCTCCTCGAGTGCGATGCTCTAGGTGGGTGTATTGCATTTCAAAGAAACGATAAATTATTTCTTCTTGATTCTTATCGAAACTTCAGTTAATATAATATGTACAATAATAATTATCATTATAGTATTCAGTATATTTAATAATGGTTATTTAATAACGGCATAATCCACGTGAATTTTTAAATTCTGAACAAAATGGAGAAGCTAGTGTTTTTACAATAATGTTTATTTTTTTTTCTGTAAACTTGTCCAAAATTTCGATCAACAACTTTTTGAAACCGAATTTGCCTCTAGTTGGTATTTTATAAAGGTCATTTTTTTAATTTCTTAATTCTTCAATTTTTTTTTTGAAAAAAACTACCTAAAATATGACGAAAAAGACTCGGAAACCATCATTTTTTGATCCGAACTTTATGAAAATTTAAACATAGATAGACAACAATATGAGAAATATTTTAACGTAAGGAAATTTTGAAAACGTGAAAAAAAATTTTGGACATTTTTCTCATTTAATTTTTTTTCTTTCATTTACTTAGATAAAAAAAAGTACAGTAAAGTAAAGTAAACTATAGATAAGAAAGCCGGATATACTTCGCACTACGGATATTCTTCGCTCTTCGGATCATACGTTCCACTATAAACTGAGAATAGGAAAAAAAATTTGATAAGAAATAGAATGACAAAAATATTACGTATTAAAAATTTTCTTTGACCAAAATATTTTTCGTATAATAATCTATCTACATTTAAATTTTAAAAAAAATTGGACCAAAAAATAGTTTTTAAGACAATTTTTTTTTTCAAATTTTGGGTATTTTTTCCTAAACTTTGAAAAAACTATTGAAATTTCGACTTTACTTTTCTTGACTTAACTTCAATTCACTCCACTTTACTCTACTTTTTTTGTCTTATAAATAAATAAAAGTAAAAAAAATTTAATGAGAAAAAAGTCAAATTTTTTTCATATTTTCAAAATTTTTGCACCAAAGTATTTCTCAAATTATTTTCCATCTACACTTAGGTTTTCATAAAATTAAGATAAAAAAAAAGGTTATTTCCGAGGCTTTTTTGTCAGATTTTAGGTAATTTTTCCTGAAAGAAAATTGAGAAATTCAAAAAATGGCCTATCTAAAGGTAAATCCGGTAGGTTTTGGACAAGTATTTCCATACAAAAAAGTGTTTGTAGAAAAAAAAAAATAATTAACATCATTGTAAAAGCATTTTAGCTTCTTTGCTTACTCAAAATTTAAAAGTGTAATTATTGTAACAATACAAAACCAATCACAATTGTTTTTCTTAAATGTGAAAGCTTAATTCGCGTAGATATTCTGATTTGGATATATTTTTCTTTGTAAACTCCTATTCATCTATTTCTGTTTTTTTTTTTTTTTTTTTAATATTCGAATCACTATAAAATACAAAATTCATCATCGCGTCGTTTCTTATTCGATTTAATATTATTCAAATGATTTCTAATTGGCCCAAATCGTATGTTTGAAATTCGTCAAACAAAAAAAAAAAAAACGATAGTTGGTCGAAACCAACTAATTTTTCCCAAATGTCACGAGTATCACACATGATTGATTTGATTCCAGGTGGCCGACACCCCTCAGGAAATACCGTTTCTGAGCATACTGCAGCACCTGCTCCGGATCGACCCCAGGGAGGCGGTCAGCGACATAATCTGGGACACGGCCGAAACGCTAGTGCACCGGTCGACGTTGCTCGAGAATCGGCAGGACGCTTCGCGACTGTTGCGCACGCCCAGCGTACTGGGCCAGAGCCAGCCCAGGGATGTGGGCCTCCGGTCGTGTTGCGGTTGCGGCCGCAAACCGTCGCTGCTGGGCCCGTCGTTGGGCACCGTAGTCTTGTCGCCGCCACCGCCGCCGCCCGGCGCTCCGCCGCCCCCGCCGCAGTTCGTCGCCGGCGCGTCGACACCCCCGCCGCCGCCTCCGCCGCCGCCACCGCCGCCGCCCCCGTTGATGGGAGTGCCGCCACCACCGGTACCTCCTGCTCCTTTTTTCCCTCGGAACCAACTGCAGCCGGCAACCGTCGAGTCGTCCACGCCGCACAAACTCCGCCAGCAACAAGGGCTCGTCCAAATGGGAAACAGCGGGTCCGCCGGCACTGCGGTGGACGCGCCGCCGCCGCCGCCCGTCGAATCCGCGGTGGCCAAACTCTTGCCCCAGCAAGAGACCCCTACGCCCAAGGCCAAGATGAAGACGATCAACTGGAATAAGATTCCCGACAACAAGGCAAGTGAAGTATTCATACACTCGCCCCCTCCCTTACCCTTAGGGTTGCCAAATTTCGAAATTCAAAATACGGGACAAACAAAAAAATGAATTTTATCCCCCCCCCCTCCAACAGTTGATTCTTTTTTAAATGAAAATGTTTTTAGTTAATTTCTATATTCAAGTTTTGTAATTTTTGAACAATATTTCAATAGAATATGTTAATAAGAACATTTTTAAACTTGATAAAATAATTAAAAATGAAAACAAAAAAATATTACTTTGTATTCTTTAGGCAATAGCCATTAACCAATAGGAATGAAATTATAAAACAAATATCACATTAATTTCATAAAAATACGAGTATATATTATATATTTTAACTTTACAAAATTAATTTATTGTTGAATTTCCTGACCATGCAGGTCTATGTCTATCATATTTATCAGAACGTAGAATAATGGATATCTTTTTTAGTATTCATTGATATCCTAAAAGTCAAAGGAATGTATTGGTAATTTTTTGAAAAACGGGACATTTTGGTGTCCCGAAGAGATTTGTCGGGACAACGGGACCTCTAGTTAAAATACGGGACGTCTGGCAACTCTACCTTCCCCCCAGGGCTTGAATAAATTAGTATATTTTAAGAGGACGTTACCACATACATGTGCTGTCTCTGTCTTACCAATGTACAACGTAGCCAATTTACGTATAGGAAAATCAATTTTTCGTGTAATTAGTTTTAAGTTTAGGATAAAGTGATCTATCAACAAACATAAATATATTAGAATATTATCTATGGCTGTACCTACGTTGGGTTTTTTATTATAATTTATTTTATAAAAGCAAGTTATGAACGTTTCAAATAAATATATTTTACGCGCTCAAAAAATGTTTAAAAATAAAATTTTCATAAAAAAGCCAACGTACAGTCATAGATAGTGTTCTTTTATTGCTCTAAAATTAAAACTAACAACACGAAATGGGTTCTGTTGGACGTAAATCCGCTGTGTTGTGCTAATGCGAGTACTTACTAATGTAAGACAGAGACAACACACGCGGGTGTAGCATCCTCTTGACATAATGACAGTTTAAACGGTAATTTCAAGTGGGCATCTAAATTTTAATTATCCATAACGCTGAACTCGATAAAATCATTACCGTTTAAGGTGTCATTATGTTAAATAATAAATATCGATTTTTACGTTTGTTATTATTGGGAATTTAAAGAACATTAAAATTTTATACGGTGAAACTTCGGTATCTCGAAGTGTCAAGTGATCAAAAAACAATTAAAAATGTCTAATTTATGAGTTGAAGAAGTGATTAAAAATATGCGTTAATTTTGAAGTAAAAATTACATGCATATATATATATATATATATTATGTTTTATTTTATTTATAAACTTAAATTAGCAAACATTCCTATACACCTGAAATATTTATTACTTTTGGTTTCACTAGTAGTGCTTTCAATAAAATTCCTTAAAATATCAAGTGTGGAAAAAAGCCGGACATACTTCGCACGATGGGTGTACTTCGCACGACGGGTGGTATTCTCTTGACGGGCGTATTAAATTTTAAAGAAACGATAAATCATTTCTTCAGTAAAACGATTCTGAACGAA
>JAIPRM010015703.1:0-10000 GCA_025469315.1 Stegophylla sp. TES_Ste_2020 | reverse complement strand
TACGAAAAAGTGTTCACAGAAAGAGAAAAAAAAATAAAAAAAAAAAAATAAACATCATTGTAAAATCATAAGCTTCTTCACTTCGTTCAGAATCTAAAATCATTAATATTTAAGTACTAATGAAATACTTAAGATTCTGAGCGAAGCAAAGAAACTAGTGTTTTACAATGATGTTTATTATTCTTTTTTTTTATTTTTCTATAAACACTTTTTCGTATGGAAATACTTCTCCAGAAGTTTCAACCACAGGCATTCTTTGCTCTTCAAGTTAGATACTCTTGATGGATGTGTAGAATTTTTGAGAAACAATAAATCATTTCTTCAATAAGACGATTTTGAACAAAGGAAATTAATAATATAAAAAATAATAAACTATTAAGATTCTATAATTACATTTCTCTCTGATATGTTGTATTATAAGTAATAACAATTATTCAATTATGTTTAATTATATTAATTCAAATTTTAGCGGCACACCTACAACATTATCAAGGCACACCCTTTGGGAAACACTGGATAAAACCCTGGTCATTGCATGGCATACTTGAAAGAATTATTGTTGAAGTATTTTTAAATCTTTTATAGATTTCATTATTTGCAATATACTTAATAATACTTAACACTTGTTACAATATGAGACAATTTATTATATATGCATATATATGTGTACCCAATCCTATAAATTTAAATTATAAAATAAAAATACATTTTTATGAAGTATATAAATGTCCAAAATGCAATTGGATCATATTCCTATTTCAAGAAAGACTATAAACTTACAATGTCTCAATTATTTTGTATGGTCCCTTTCATAGAAGGTACTACATTTGTTTTTAATGAACACTATACCTTTGAAGGAGAAATTGTACAAGGTATTTAAGGAATACATTATTTTGTATTAAGAATTTTGATTGATATATTAAATGTTGATTTTTTTTTAGAATGATTACTTATCACTATAATAAAAAAAATGAAAGAAGAATTCCCAATCGAACATTTTCAAAGTAGTGAAAATAAGTCTATACTTTCTCATCATTATTGAAAGCGATATGATTCAGCGAAATTCGGAGATTTTCAGTTTTTTGTTGTGTATAATTTAGTGCACTGACTTATCACTATTGATCTTGATTTTCCATCTCTTTGTTCAGTTAGAGATATAGTTGATTGAGGTCTGTACTTTTTCAGGCGCACTCTGTTGATTACAAGTTGTTGCTAAGATTTCAGTGTCATCAGCAAACATAGCCGTCATCGAGTTATAACTGGTTGGGATGTCAGCTATTTAAAGCAGATAAGGAATAGGTCCTAGACTAAAGTTCCACTTCCTTGTTGAACTTCTACTTATATGTTTCTCCAAGATGTTATCGATTCTTTGTGTACAACTCTAAATTGTCTTTCATTAAATAAGATTCTAAGAGTGCACACCAGGTATTTGTTCTCATAGTTTTATAATTAGTCCTTTGTGCCAAACCTTATCGGAAATTTAGGCTTCATCCAGAAACACTTTGCAGCAATATTTTTTCCCTCAAAAGCCTTACTTATTACATTAGTGACACAATGAACTTCGTCAATAGTATAATGTTTGTTCCGAAATCCAAACAAGTGCTCTGGTATAAGGTGTCTTTCTTCTATAAGAGATTTTAAACGTTTAAGAAGAAGCTTTCCTAAGAATTTTGTCATGCTTGGGAGAAGTAATATCAGTTTGTACGAGGTAGCTCGTTCTGGTGGCTTACCTGGTTTAAGTAGTTTTGTTAATGATCTGTGTCTGCTGCTGCTCCACTGTAGCTTTTGATGTTCTTTATAATCGTCTTATATTTATTTTCTATGAGGACATAATCAGTTTGGCTACTAAACCTTCCTCCTGGAGATAACCACATTTCTTTATGAATATTTTTCCTTGAGAATCTTATACTGCTTATTACCATATTTTTACTTATTGAAAAATTAATTAATTTTGTTCTACTATCGTTGCTTCAGTCGTGTAGACTATGTTGTCCAATTTTCGCTTTGTATGCATTTTCTTTTCCTACTATTATCTTCCAATAATAATTTAATGCAATGGCTTGTTTTAAGTCCTAGCTGCATTATTTTAGAACTGATGTTAAAAAGTAATTTTCAATTTTACGAAAATTTCAGTGATTGCATATTTTGCCTTTTTTTTGTCAATTTTTTGACATATTTTCCCTATTTCTGTAAAAAGTATTGAGATGGTTTAAGTACCATCTGGATGTGATTCGGGTTCCATAGAGATACTTAGAATACTAAGTATTTCTATGCAAAAAAGTGTTCGTAGAAACAGAAAAAAAAAATAAACATCATTGTAAAATTATAAGCTTCTTCACTCCGTTCAGAATCTAAAAAAAATTATGTTATTGTAAAAAAAGACATTTGCTTCTTCGCTTCACTTAGAATCTAAAATTGTTAAATTGCATAAGGTCATCAAAATCTTTAACCATTTCAATACTTTTTACAGAAACGGGGAAAATATGTCGAAAAATTGAAAAAAAACGGCAAAATATGCAATTACCGGAATTTCTGTAAAATTGAAAATTACTTTTTAACTTAACTTCTAAAATAATGCATCCAGGACTTGAAACTTTCACCAACTACTAATAACGATCCCGAAAACATGTCACAATAATTTCAAAAAGATTTGATAAATTTTGAGTTAACTATTTTGAAAATTTCGGAACTTTCTCATTTTTTGTTAGTTTTTATGTAATACAATTTTTTATTTTTTTTATTAATACTTAAAAATTTAATATGATCTCACTGACATAAATGTCTAATTGACCTGAAAAAATTTCATAAATCGTAAGTCAAGTTTTTTTCTATAACTGTTTGAATTTAAAATTTCGACAAAATTTGTTAGTTTTACCTAAATTACACACTTAAACGTACATAAAAGAAAATTGGTCCAACCAATTTTTTTGAAACTTGGTGCCTAAATAGAGAATTACATTGTGAATATTTTGGTGCAATAAAATTTCTTTCTGACCAATAATTAAATATTTTACAAGGGTTTGATTGAAAAAAACTCTGAGAAAGTACGGATATATTACTTATTTTATTACATATTTCTATGTACTATTCACAAATGTTTGAGAGGTTGATAGGTAATGTTTTTTCGTCATATTATGTATTTTTTGATGCTGAATACGATGGTGTGAATTAAAATCTACTTGCGTTAATAGTAGAATAATTATTTTATTCTATTTTGAAAATTCATTATTTTCAGTCATTATACTAAATATTTACTATTTCAACATAATGTTCAACGATGTAAGTGTGGCGCAATGGTAATGCGTTAGTTCTGCACTGTGAAGCTCCCGGTTTCAAAACTGACACAGAAGGTTAGTTTTAACTGTGACTAACTAGATGTTCCAGGATAAACATTAGTAATAATTATGTTACTGTGTATAAATGTTGATTTACGATAATTAGAGCCGCCATATTTTATTTTTATTTTTTATTTTATCATGATGTTTATATTTTATTGAAGTCTAAAATTATTTATGGAGTATTCATTATGTGTATGTGAATATATGAAAATCATTTTTCATTTTTTGTAAATGTTGTATGAAACAAAATCATTTATTGTTCAGCATTTAAGTTCAATTCTTCAAAATTGATAATTATTATTGTGTATTAGTTGAAGCTTTGTTCAGAGTTATTTTATTGAAGAAATTATTTATCGTTTCTTTAAAATTCAAAACACCCGTCTAAAGTATCCCACCCGTTGTGCGAAGAACACCCCAAAGAGCGAAGTACACACTTTTTTTTTCTTCTTTTTCTTTTTTTGTCTTTATTTTCTTTTTATGTTTACGTATCTTTTTATTTTATTTTCATATAGAACTACTTGTTCAAAAGTTTCAAACAGAAAAATGTCTCTTATATACGTTTCTTTATACATCAGCTTTTTAAGCACTGAAAACTATTTTGTAACATTCCCTTGAATTATAAGAGCTTTATAGTTACTTGATAGCTCATTAGAAAGAGCTTGTCAAGTTAGTACAAAATGTGAAATAATAAAATAATGATTAATTTTTTAGTTATTAAAAAAAATTGTAAATTTTAACTTGATTTTGATTTAACGATGTTAATCTCAAAAAACTGTGTACTTCGCATGTCTGGTGGGATTCTCTTGAAGTGTGTATTGAATTTTTAAGAAAAGATAAATTATTTCTTCAATAAAACGATTCTGAATGAAGGAAGTGAAGTTAATAACATAAAAAAGAAATTCAAAATATTCGGACCGCCAGCTTAGAATCAAACCTTGGCACTGTCGCATAATAACGGTATAGTCATTCCACTTTGCCACACCAACATCATCAAAATTGATCAAATCTTTTTGAAATTTTTATGAAATGTTTTTGTGACCATTTTTAGTAGTTGGGGAAATTTTCAGGTCCCTAGTTACATTATTTTGGAAGTTATATTAAAAAATAATTTTCAATTTTACAGAAATTGCAGTAATTGCAAATTTTGCCGTTTTTTTGTCAGATTTTCTACATTTTTGTTAAAAGTATTGAGAAATTGGAAAAATGACCTCTTTAAAGTACCATCTGAGTATGATTTTGTATGTATAAAGTTACTGATCGAAACTTTCGGACAAGCATTTCTATAAGTAAAAGTGTTTACGGAGTAGGAAAAAAAATAAACATCATTGTAAAAACACTAGCTTCTTCACTTCGTTCAAAATATAATATTTGAGCAATGTTGTATTAAATTACCATCTTATGTGATAATTTACAATTTTTTTTAGAAAAAACAAAGACTTTTATAAAATATGTAAAATTTATTTGAAAATTTTATCTATAGACTACAATGCATTGTTATTAACGATAAGTGAACTTTCAAGTTTCTAGCAACATTAGTTTTGGAGTTATGACTACATGACTAAAATAAATGTCATACAAAAGTAGCCTATTAGTATTTTATACCAGAAACATCTGCCAAACATTCAGATCTTAACATGTTTTTATTAGAAAAAAAAAATTTTCCAGAAAAAATAAACACCAATGTAAAATACTGCGGACTGTAAGTTTAACCATCGTCCATAAACTGAAATAGATTTATAACTTTATTTATTATAATTACATTTTATTTCTATGTTGTCACATTTTGTTAAATAATATGTAGTAAACTAATAAACAGAGTATATTTGACATTTTTAATTTAACTAACATTTTTAAATTAACAGGATGAATAATATTACAATTTTTTTTTAGTATCAAAAGAGGGGTTTCAGCCTCCATAACCACCCTTGGGTGTATTGATGGATGTCATATAAGAATTTATCTTTCAAAGGATAAGAGGAGGGACTATGCAGTAAGGATATACTCATCAAAAAATACTTCAATGAAGCGTGTTATTTGTAAGTTGCCATTTACTAATAAAAATATCATATTATGTTTCTTATTTTATTTCATGTTATTTATTTTATTTTGTATAACATTACGCGACATGCCCAAATTTCAGTATTATAAACTTATATAATACGTACAAATAGTTAATAATATAGTAGAGCTGATGGATCTTTATTAGCTATACTCATCATGTGATATAGTGGTTGGTTTTTTATATAGTTGGTTTTGCATTTAGGTAGAGAAAAAAGAATTGATTGATAAGAATGAAAAGATGGTACTTTGAAGTTAATTTGGGCTAATAGTTCAAGAGAGTCTTTAAGACTATCAATAAGACGCCTGAGGAAAGTCAAGTTAGTTTCAAGTCTTCTGTCAGCTTATGTATTCAAGCCAAGCTGATGCATAACTGGAGTATAATCGTGAGGTGGGTGATCAATTGTTAATTTGAACTCTACAAAGTTAAGAAACTTACGTTGAACACCTTCGACTTGATTCATACCACAAGAAGTAGCTGGATCCCAGACATATGATCCATATTCCAAAATCGACCTAACAAAAACACAGTATAAATATTTTATAGAAGTCACTAATTTAAATTCACTACAAATTCGCCTAATATAACCAACGTTTTAAGAGCTTTACAACACATTTTATCTAGATGTGCGTGAAAATTTAATTCACAATCGAAAACAATTCCCAAATCAGTAATCACATTTCCCAAAATTTATAAATTTGATCAGTACATGGCTCCATATTCAATAAGTACCTCAGAAGTCATGACAATAGTGGATTACACTATTTTATTATATGATTGATTTAGCTATTGTTAATTCTTATGTTTTATAAAACAGTTGTAATAAAAACACAGAGAAATAAATTACTCATTTAAAATTCAAAGCAAAACTGACTGGTGATATCATTGGAAAATTCAACTGTAGAATAAAGCCTACCACTTGTCCCAAAGAACACATTACAAAAAATAAATAAATAAAACTTTCAATCAATGATAATTTAAGTAGTGTTGACCATTATGCCAATATTTATTGAAAAGTAAAGAAATTAGAAGATAAAAAATTTGTTGCACAAAGGCTAAAAATGTTCAAATATATTATGTACATTATGTGAGGTTACACTGTGCAAAAATCGTTTTGAACCATAACACAGACCCACTATCCAAAAGTAAAACACAAAAACACAGTATACATTAACCAAATTAAAACAAAACAAAAAAATATATATATATATTTTAAGATTTTATTAATTTTTTTTATAAGTATATCTATACCATGGACTAAAAAACTTTGTGTAAAAATGTAGTATGATTTTATTTATTTTAATGTTTATCAGCGTAAATTATTTTTTTTTGGAGGGCTGATGAGTTGAATACATTAGTGCAATTAGGATTAGGTTTATAGGGGCTAACATGTTTATTTGATTGATTAAGCCCCCCAAAAGGCGTTAATCTTCAGAAATTTTCAAAAAAAATGGGGGGGCTTTGAGTGGTTTTTTAAAAGGAGATGAAACCTTAAGCCCTGCCTAATTACGCCTATGATTCCCAGATCTAGGAAAAATGACACGGAAAAAACTACAAGTAAAAAAGGCAAGGTAAAAAATCAGTGACTGATAAAAGGGAAAATATAGACTGTTCTCCCCCCCCTTCATTTACAAAAATTGTTTATATGTCTATAAGAAATATATAAAAATATATGAGCCCCCTTTTATTTTGCTTATTTTTCTCTCATCATAGTATAGTCGCTAGTAAGTTCTCATTTGTAGTCCACAGATGTTGAAATTGACGTTTGACTCTGATGGGAATTACAACCAAAATCCAAACAATTATTTAATATGACATTTTTTTTTATACTTGTTCATTTAAAATTTTTCTTCCTGTTCATGGCATCTATATTCATCCGGTAAAGAAAACAACACAATATAAATAATAAAACAGCTTAGACAATGAATTATATATACAGTTATATTATTATATAATTTATAAACAATTTTAAATTTTGTCTTTATCAAAAAAAATGTATGTATTACTTTTTCTAATTACTACTTACCATATCTCATATTTTATACTATTTATAATTAATTAGGTAATAATTTAAGATTTCATGTTCCAGGAGGGGTTGTATCCTTCTCAAATACCTACCTTGCTACGCCTCGGCAGTGTACATATTTTTATTTATGTAAAAGTTAATGACTCTATATTTTATCTATTTATCAATAAATTTGAGCGAAAAGGAATGATTTTTTTTTTTATATATATATCAATTATTAATTGTATTGTTTAATATTAGTATTTAACTTTTGTTTATTTATATAAAAGTCAATAATTTTATGTATTTTATCACTTTATTAAATAATTTTAAGAAAAAAATATGTCAATGTCAATGATTCATTTGTAACCATTCATTTTGTCTAATTTGTTTTGTTTATAGTATTATTAATTACTGAATCTTTTCTATTGTATATTTTATATTTACTGTAGTTTATACCTTTGAGTGTTCATTAAATAAATATAAAAAAAAAGACAGAGTTTCTTTTTTATGTTAATAATTATTTTTATTGTTTTATTTAAGTGTTTAATTTATACCTATTGATGTGAAAGTCAATAATTTTATGTATTTAATCACTTCATTAAATGTAAATAAAAAGGACTTAAATTTATTTTAATGTTTGATTTTTTTAAATTTTTATATAGTTATTTGCAATTATATTTATAGCTGTTAAAAATCCATAAATACTTCGCACCATAGTTATTCTTTGCTTTTTGGTTGTATTGAAATTGTGTTGATAATAAACTAAATTAATAATACTATGTTTAATTATTCAATCAATATATTTTAGGAGCTAGGGAATCGGTTACATATATAGTACCTATATGTTTTATTAAGGACTAGTGAAATAGTGTAATATCATCATGTGTTGTTAGAAGCAATTACCATTGAAATATTATAATTATTTATCAATTTTATTTTCTGTACAAGGTTTTAAACTGTAAATGGGAATTGAATTCAATACATGCCACCATTTGTATTATGATAGGTGTAAATACATTTTCCATGGAATCTTTTTGAACTATTTATTACAAGGAAAAATGACTATCCTTAAAATAGCAAATATTTGGCACAAAATATTTTTATTTTATTTAAATGGATTTCAATTTCTATATAATACTAGCTGTACCCGTGCACTTCGTTGCCCGAAAAAAATGTCTGTTTATATATGCCCATATTAACAGAATAAAGTAAATTTTTGTTTATTTAGATCAAAGTGTTGTCATGGTTACCAAAGTACTTTACCGTCCCGTCTAAATATTGCCAAGATCGATTAATCCGTTTCAAAAATTAGCCCGTACAAACAGATAAAACTTTTTATGTTTTATTCATATAGAGGTTGCTTTATGAAGTGCTGAACCCGTGCACTTCATAACCTGTTAAAAAATTGAAAGATGGTCCGTGTTTTATAAATATTATTTTCTGTAACCAATGGCAACCCTATACAAACAACCAAATACCTATTCGAAATAAATTTTAAAATCTCTGTATTAGCCACCCTTTAGAGATTTAATTTTAGAAATTTTATTTCGTAAAAACCTTCTCCTGGAAATTACGAACATCTTAAAAAAATTTAAGCCAAATCGGCCCAACCGTTTTCAATTGATGAATTGTTATACTTTTTTGGCTCCATAATTAGATATGATTAATATTGTGCACTTAAAAGGCCATAACTCCAGAACCACTTATCGCACAGCATACAAACTTAGGCAGTAGCCGATTCTCAGACCTACTGAATATGCATATGAAATTTCATAAAAATAGGTCAAACCGTTTCGAAGGAGTATGGTAACTAACATTGTGACACAAGAATTTTATATATAAGATAATTTTCTTTTTCCACCGAAATTAAGGTAAGTTTGTGTTTTTAATACATATTTTGTTCTCGGCATGGACCACATAACAAAACTACCTACTGTATTCCAGTCACCAAAAGTGATGAAAAATAACTCTTTAAACATTAAGACAAAGCCGACAAATGTTTTTTTATTATATTTTTTAATTTCATGTTTTGATTCATGCCTAAATGCATTATTGATTTTTCAACTGAATTAAAGCATTTTCTGAAAATTATAAATTAATTTTTTGGTGACACCCAATAGTAATACACGACACATCAGTTGAGAACCACTGGTATAATGTATGCATTGGAAAATATTAAAAGCAGAATCTTTTAACTATGATATTTAGTACCATGTATTTATACAACTTATAATGTTATGACAAATATAAAAAAGCCGGACATACTTCGCACGATGGGTGTACTTCGCACGACGGGTGGTATTCTCTTGACAGGCGTATTAAATTTTAAAGAAACGATTAATCATTTCTTCAGTAAAACGATTCTGAACGAAGGAAGTTAATAATATAAGAAAAAAATATGTCTAAAATTTTTTTTCACATTTTTAAAATTTTCTTGCGCCAAAATCTTTTTTATAAGATTTTCTATTTATGTTTAAATTTTCATAAAATTCTGATCAAAAAATGATGGTTTTCGAGTCATTTTTGTCAAATTTTGGGTAGTTTTTTCCAAAAAAAACATTGAAGAATTGAGAAATTCAAAAAATGACCTCTTTA
>JAIPRM010015702.1:0-10001 GCA_025469315.1 Stegophylla sp. TES_Ste_2020 | reverse complement strand
ATAGTGAGGTATAAAAACCGAATTTGAGATTTGGAAATCGTGATTTATTTAATGAAAAAAAAAAAAAAAGTGTGTACTTCGCTCGTCGTGGTGTTCTTCGCACGTCGGGTGGGATACTCTTTATCTAGAAATATCATAATAAAATTTGTCCGTACTTTCTTCGATTTTTTTCAATCAAACCCTTGTTAAATATTTAATTAATTGTCCTTAAGAAATTTTATTGCACCAAAATATTCGCCATGAAATTATTTATCTTGACACCAAATTTCAAAACAATCGGTTAAGCCAATTTTCTTATGTGTACGTTAAAGTGCGTAATTTTAAGTAAAACTAACGAATGCAGTAGAAATTCTAACTTCAAACGGGTATAAAAAAAAAAGTTGACTAACGATTTTCGAGATTTTTTCAGGTCAAGTAGACATATTTTATGTCAGTGAGATCATATTAAATTTTCAAGTCTAAATATTAAACATCAAAAATTTTATTACATAAAAACTAACAAAAATGAGAAATTTCCGAAATTTTCAAAATGCAGTACTTAACTGAAAATTGATCAAATCTTTTCGAAATTTGTATGATTTATTTTCGTGACCAGTATTAGCAGTTGGTGAAAGTTTCAAGTGCCTAGTTGGAAGTCATGTTGAAAAGCAATTTTCAATTTTGCGTGTGTTGCCGCTTTTTGTCATTTTTTTCGACAGTTTTTCCCCAGTTTTTGGAAAAAGTATTGAGAAATTGGAAAAATTACCTCTTAAAAGTACAATTCGGGTTCGACGTCGGATCTATAAAGTCACAGATCCGAAACTTTCGGACGAGTATTTCTATACGAAAAGTTGAACACACAGGAAAAAAAAAAACAAACATCATTGTGAAAAATATATTGAGCTTTTTCACTTCGTTCACAATCTAAAAATGTAATTCAAATGTTGTCGAGCATTGTTCTTGATGTCATAGCATAATACAAACGATACGTGTCAACTACATACATTTTCGTGTGTACTACGTGGACGGCAGTGGATTGCGTGTACCGTAGAGTAGTGACGTTCATAAACGCGAATTCAATGGTAACTGCATGAGATTTTTTTTTTTTTTTTTTTTAATTGCCTACATACGTAATTAAAATGAAAAATAATTTACTCACGAAACCACCGTTTAACGTCCTTAATCCTGGCAAGTACACTCGTGCACTTCAATTGTTGTTTTTTTCATTTGCCTTTTTCAAAAATAGTCGGCGAATGAATAACAAAATACGCGAAATGAAAATTTAAACGACGCGAATATTCGTCGTGGTTAAACTCCGAATGGGGGAGTTAATTATTAGTTACGAGACGAGTAATTAGTAGTATTAGTAGTTCCCTAAGAAATAATATAATATATTCTAGACGATAGAATATTTGTATTATTTCTAAATATTTTTTTATGGATTCAGATGGGTTTTTTTTTTTTTTTTCAAACGACGACCCCTTCTTCTATTCACTGCGGTAATTCGGGTAATTTTTGTGTGAAATTTATGGTATTGCATTCAAAATTCAAACGAGTAGTTTTTTGAATTATTCAAATTTAAGTATTAAGTAGTATATGTTAGTATAGTGCTTCGAGCATACATTGTGTATTACGGGTAACTAAAAGATATACGTCCAAGAGACAGATTTCTTTCGCGCTTAAATTCGAATAATTCAAAAACCGCTCGTTCGAATTTTAATTTTACACACATCGAATTTCACATGAAAATAACTCGAATTAAATTCCACGACTGAAATAAGAGGTTACCATTTGAAAAAATTAAAATTTTCTATCGCACCCATAGATTTATAGTGAATTCAAAATTCCATAAATAAAATCCCAATTTTCGCATTTTTACGGCCAAAAAAGGGAGGTAAGCACGCTTGAAATGAAAAGTGTTGACATAAAATTATTTTAAGAACTTTACAAGCAACGAGGTTGTCTATATTATGATAAGTGTCTATTTAACGACTTTTTCAAAAAAAAAAAAAAATAAATAAAAAAAATAATAGCCTTTTATTTCTCAATAGAAAAGTATTTTTTAATTTCGTTTCATAATATTCACAATCGTCGCTTTTTTTCGCCACGTTAATATCATGTTAATATCCATAGGATGCCGTTTTATTGATAACTTTGGCCTCAGATGTGCAAAGTGAAAAGGTACTCTTGCCTCTACCCTTGCCACTAACAAGGGTAGGTGGTATTCCCAGACCTGACGCATTTCTTTCGATTAATTTACGCGCCATCCCCCGTCGCGACCACATCACAACCCCGTCGGACCCCTCTCTTCTCGTCTTTGTGTGACATTTCAACGAATACTCACGCACACACTTCAGTACTAAATTATCGATTCGTTGTCCGGATTAGTGGTGTGCAGTGTTAAAAAATAAAAGGATACTCAGTGGTAATTTAAAATCATTCACATTTCTGTCAACTTGATTTTTTTTTCATTTATG
Organism: Stegophylla sp. TES_Ste_2020; assembly: GCA_025469315.1. Taxonomy (NCBI): domain Eukaryota; kingdom Metazoa; phylum Arthropoda; class Insecta; order Hemiptera; family Aphididae; genus Stegophylla; species Stegophylla sp. TES_Ste_2020. The sequence continues at coordinate 7,545 of JAIPRM010015702.1, read as the reverse complement.
GAAATTTAAAATATAGATAGACATGAAATATGAGATTTGATTTGTGAAAAAAAAAATGTTTCAATATTTTTTTCCAACACTTTTTTTCTATTCAAAATAATTTTTCTCGGTTAAAAGCGGGCAATAAAACTATCCGAGTACAAAATATATTAATTTTTTTCTATACCTAATAATACGTAAACTTAATAATAATTTTCATGTAAAATTGTCTTATATATAAATTAAAGCCAACCGTTTTATTGAAGATATGACTTATCGTTTCTTTTTGTAATTTAACACACTCTTTCAAATCCCACCCGAGGAGTGAAGAACACCCATGGTGCAAAGTATATCGGGATTTTTTTTTTTTTTTGATATTTATACGTTTAAGACGAAGGGGTAGTATATTATGATGGGTGAGAGTGAAGAGGTCTATATTTTTTACGTTACCTGTCTTTGCTTTACTTTAATTTATTTATCCAAAAAAAAAAAAACAATTTTACTAAAAATAATGAAAAAAAAAAAAAAAGATGACTAGAAAGTGTCATTTTCAAAATTATCCTGTACCAAAAGATTTCTCATATTATTATCTACCTATGTTTAAATTTTCATAAAGTTTGACTTAAAAAAATATAGTTTCCGAGTCGTTTTTTTGCCAAATATTGGGTAGTTTTTCTCAAATTTTAAGTAAACAATTGATAATTTTGAAAAATAGTTTGTTTAAAGTATAATAATCTAGAGGTGAATGTGGTTTTAAACCACATTATTTCTGGTCGAAATTTTCGGATAAGTATTCGTATACAAAAAACGTGTACAGTGTACACATAAAAAAGAAAGATAAAAACGATAGATAAAAAGCCGGACACATTTCGCACGACGGGTGGGATTCTCTGGACGGGTGTATTGAATTTTAAAGAAACGATAAATCATTTCTTCGATAAAACGATTCTGAACGAAGGAAGTTAATAATATAAAAAATAAACGAGAAAAAAAATGTTAGAAAAATGTCCAAAATTTTTTTTTCACATTTTCAAAATTTTCTTGCGCCAAAATCTTTCTCATACGATTTTCTATATCTATGTTTAAATTTTCATAAAATTCGGATCGAAAAAACCATTAGGTTTCCGAGTCGTTTTTGTCAAATTTTTGGGTAGTTTTTTCCAAAAAATAAAATCGAAGAATCGAGAAATTCAAAAAATTACCTCTCTAAAGTCTAAAGTACAATCTAGAGGCGAATCCGGTTTGAAAAAATTATTGATCGAAACTTTTGGACAAGTATTTCTATACGAAAAAAAAAATGTACACAGAAAAAAAAAAATAATAATAATAAAAAAAATAAAAAATAAACATCATTGTAAAAACACTAGCTTCTTCGCTTTCCTTCAGAATCTAAAAATAGTACAGTATTAGTCATATTTGACGAGGACACTGATCAACAATTATTATTATTGAGTATTTAACTATTATTAATATATTTGGTGGACAGTAAACGTTTAAAATATACTTATTATCATATTATTATGTGATACCTACACAATGATAGGGCGTGTTGATTTCAACGAGAAGTCCATTGATGGCGTTTTATATAATTCTTTATAATTAGTTGGAACGTGGAAGACCTGAGGGCAATATTTTACTAAACACGACAACAATATTATTATTATTATTATTATTATTATTATTGTAGATCAACACTCTTGTTGTTGTAAAACTACGCGTGTTGGTGTCGATTTCTGTATACGTGTGTTTTTGTTAAATAAATAAATCGATTTTTTTTTCAAAGAACATATGAATAATATGGTCGTCGAGCTGTCCGATGTACATTTTTAAAATATGGACATATAGGAATCTACGTAATCGACACAATCGTAAAAAAAAAAAAAAACCAGTCATATATCAAGCACCATGGGTATTCGTCGTTTATCCAACAGGATACTCTTAGTGGGCGAGTAGAGTTTTAGAGAAACCACATTAATCAAACGCATTTCATGAACAATGTGATTCCGAGAGGACCCCCTCCCCCCCCCAATCAATTATATACAGAATAACGATTTTCAAAAATTATAGTCATAAAGAATCTATACATTTATGGAATGTGATGGTAGTAGGTAATGGTAAAACATAATTCGTGAGTACGCTTAAAAATTATGTACTGGACACGTTGTAGGGCCATAGCGGGGATTTATTCCCCCATATATATATATATTAAACATTGAATAACTTATAGTATTTATTATCTATTTTCAAAGTACACACATTGCAGGCATTGAGAGTGTAATGGTAAAACTTAAAAAGTCTTCTCAATTTTTGGGAAGTCCCTATACTATATTCGTTAGTATTGTTGTTTTCGTATCGATTGTTGCAGTGATGGGAAAATTTTGAAAACTACTGGGAGTTAATTTGATATTATACCATTGTTCATAACGCCAAAAAGCATGCGAATACATAATTTTGCGGGCTACATAACATTATTGTACGTACAACTCGGCAACGTGTTAACCGCGAAAAACACGTCGTCGTAGAGCCAATAAGTCTTCGCGCACTGTAACGTGAAAATAATAATATTCTCGAGCATTTTATTGCGCGCCGTTGTTAACATAAATTACGGTTTACCGCGCGGGTAACCGCAATAACACACAATCGGCGGTACTTAATGTTGATTTGTGTGATCGTATTATTTTAAATTTATATATATATATATATAGTGACTATAATAAATAGGTAAAAAAAAAAAATAAAAATAATAATTACTCGCATTATTATACTATGACGTCCCGCCTAGTGACCGCGGTATATAGTACTTCCCTTGGCTGATAAGAAAATTTGAAAAATCGAATTGTAGTGTGATTTTTTTCGTTTAAAAATTAACAGTTAAATTGAGACACGTTTTTCAGTTTAACAGTGTGTAAAGTGTGGTGTACTTCGCTCGTCGGGGGTGTTCATCGCGCGTCGGGTGGGATTCTCTTGACGGGTGTGTATTGAATTCCAAAGAAACGATAAAACATTTTTTTCAATAAAACGATTCTGAACGAGAAAAGTTAATAATATAATATTAAAAATAAACGAGGAAAAAAAAAATGTTAGAAAAATGTTCAAATTTTTTTTTTCACATTTCCAAAATTTTCTTGCGCCAAAATCTTTCTCATATTATTTTCATATATAGTTCGGATCAAAAAATAACGGTTTGCGAATCGTTTTTGTCAAATTTTGGGTAGTTTTTTTTCAAAAAAAAAAAAAAAATTCGAGAATTGAGAAATGACCTTTATAATCTTCTAGAGGCGAATCCGGTTTCAAAAAGTTGCTGATCGAAACTTTTGGACAAGTATTTCCATACGAAAAGTTGTACACAGCAAAAAAAAAAGAAGCGAAAATCGTTGTAAAAACACTAGCTTTTTCACTTCGTTCATAATTCTAAAAGTTCAATAGTATTATTATTATTATTAATTAGCGTGAAAACAGTGTGTCAAAGTGCTTTTTGAGTTTTCAATAAAACCGCTAAAATATTAAAAGCATATAACAATATTGTGCCCTAGACATAAATATTAAATAAATATCGTGTCACGTCTGCGTCGTCGTCGTAAAAAAAAAAAAAAACAAAAAACGAAACAAAACAAAATAACAAAATTACGACAGTTTTGTGTCTTAATAACACCACGTCAGGTATATATATATATATATAATAGTGATTTGTGAACCTCTAAAGTTCACTCAAAGAATATATATATATATATATCAATAATAATAGTAAAATACGAGCGAAACAAAGTGACGTATAATAATAATATATTATTTATTGCGCGCGCGCGTATTTATAGGTTAGGTCTTAGGACACACACCATTGTACCTAGTCAGACGCGACATACGTATTATCATTCTAAAGTTTACACACAAAAACTGGCGGGGTAGGGGGGTGGTGGCCGAACGTGACAAATGGGGTCAACCATAAATCGTGAAGTTCACGACGAAGTCACCGAAGTACGATATCAGTGACAAATAATACATTTATTTATACTGTCTATATATTGTGATATCCGTGCGGAGGTAAAGGTAAGCAGTTGAATTATGTGCTACCTCAATCGTAAATATTGTATCACTACGTGACGCGTAGGGGGGGGGAGAAAGGGGATATAAAAACGTAACGTATGGTAATACGAAAATCGATTGTCCATTATATTAATTAATAATTATATTTCGGAAGAACACCGTTGAAGGACAAACGTCGTGCGATTATTTGATAATAATCTTTTTTGTTTTAAACAAAATATTGTCATTATACTCGTATTGACAATTGTTAAGTACGATTTTAGTGTTTTTTTTTTTTTTAAAAATAGTGAAGAAGCTGGTGTTTTTACAATGATGTTTTGATTTTTTTTTCTGTGTACAACTTTTCGCGACTTGTCCAAGAGTTTCGATCAGCAACTTTTTCAAAACCGATTTCGCCTCTAGATGATGGTACTTTATAGAGGTCATTTTTTGAATTTCTCAATTCTTCAAATGAAAAAACTACCCAAAATTTTGAAAAAAACGACTCGGAAACCATAGTTTTTTGATCCGAACTAAATGAAATTTTTTAAACATAGATCGAAACTAATATGAGAAATATTTTGGCGCAAGAAAATTTTGAAAATGTGAAAAAAAAAATTTGGACATTTTTTTCTAACATTTATTTTTTATATTATTAACTTCCTTCGTTCAGAATCGTTTTATCGAAGAAATGATTTATCGTTTCTTTAAAATTCAATACACCCGTCAAGAGAATCCCACCCGACGTGCGAAGAACACCCATCAAGCGAAGTACGCACTTTTTGATTTTATGAATTTATGTATGAAAACTTGTAGGCAAGTATTATTGGCGCGCATATTACTTGTAAGGAAGTGTTAATTGTATTATTATTATTATTTATTATTTTTGTTTTACCCTTATCCAAACATCTCAGCTGATCTATTTTTATCCGGTGATAATCGAAAAAAAAATTTTAAACTAAAAAATCAAAAAAAAAAAAATTTTTTTGTAAAAGGCAGCAGAATTTTACTCTTTGAGAATGTTATAACTAGAGCTCGGAACTTGATGATCTAAAAATATGTAAAAAAAATGCACTAAAAAATATGCATAAAATTACATTAAAATTGACTAAAAAATGACATAAAAAATGGCATTAAAAATATATAAAGTTTACATTTTATATACTCGAAAAAAAAATAATAATATTAATGTATTCTTAACAATAATCTAGTGAAATTTCTTTTTTCGTCCAAATTCTTGAACTACTACTGTAAAAATGACATATTAAGCATTTATGTTTTATATTTTATAAACTTGAAAAAATAAAGAAATTGACAGAACACTCTTGAGGATTCTACAAATTCCATTTTGTAGAATTTCTACTTTTCTAAAAATTTTGTTTTTTGACTACTCTGTAACTGTGTACAATGTCGACTGTAACCCTACAGTCGACATTTATATATCTCAATATTGATAGGTGTTTCAAATAATACAAACAAAAATGAAATAAAAGTGCTTTTAGTGCTAAATGAAAAATTTAAAAAAATGCAATTCAATGTACAAAATGTAGAAAAATGAAAAAAAAAAAAAATGCACCAAAAATATTAAAAAATGACCGTAAATCGAAAAATTCCCCAAAAAATGCAAAAAATGTAAAATAAAAATTGTGCCATTAGATACGGTATTTCATGAATCAAATTTCTCTAGAGACGAGCAACACACTATAGTAAAAGAAAAAAAGATGCAAATGCATCAAGTTCCGGGCCCTAGTTTAGGGTGACCATACGTCCTGTTTTATACAGGATTGTCCTTTATTTCGGCTCTGTGTCCTGTTGTCCTGACAAACTTCTCCCAGGACGCTTTTTGTCCCGTAATTTCAAGTCTGTCCCATATTAATCCCGTTTTTCGAATTACTGTTGATTTAAAATTTTTGAAACGAAATTATTGAATAAAACAATGTAAGAATCTAGAAATCTTTTGGATACCATTAGATTAATATTATAATCGTAAAATGAATTAACAAGTTTTTATTTTTTTTAGAAAGTAAAGTACACAATATGCTTGAATAAAGGATTTGAAAATATTTTAAAAAGTATTAATTTAGTTTCATTGTGTTATATTATGTTTTTCAAAATAATGTTTTTACGTGTTTAAAATGTAATCTATAATTATGTAGTTTAAAAATTATACTTTCGTCAAGCGATTCAAAAACATAAATATATATTATGTAATAAATACTTATATTTATTTAAAAATGTTATGAAAAATATTTTTGTCCTGTATTTTATTTTCTTAAATATGGTCACCCCACCCTAGTTATAGCGTATCGAAAGGAATATTTTTTTTACCCCCTCGATACAATAAACAATCGTGTCTGGATTTAATAAAAAAAAAAAAAAAAACGCGTGTACTCAAACATTTTATTTTTGTTTTTTTTTGACACGCCACATCGTCAATTATTATTGTGAATATTTATCAATAATAACACTGTTTATGAAGTGTCGCCATATCGTTACACACACACACACACACACACACACACATACTTACATAAACGCGTTTTTCATTTAATTTTTCAATAACAACAAAAATTTACATAAATAAATAATTTAACGCGTACCGCGCGGCGGCGGCGGCCGGAGTTGTTTCTGCGCGTCAATATTGTTTGTGTGAAAAACGAGAAATTTTCTTTAGAGGGCAATCTGAAAACGCGGTGTACACACCGAAACCATTATGAGCGCGCCCGATAAATGATTCCGGCTAATTTTTTTTTTTAATAATTTTAAGGTTCTCGTGCATTTCTATAGCCGACCTCTGAATAAAAAAAAAAAAAAAGAAAAAGTCCAACAAATATATTATGTATATAATATTATTCGAGATGAAGAAAATTATGATTAAAAGTTTTTTTTTTTCTTTTTTTTTGTCGTTGCCGCTCTGCTAAAAGGTAGACTTACAATAAATTCGATTTAATATGTATACGCAACCACACGTATATATATATATAATATGCGCCTGCGCGATTCTGATTAAAACGTATAAATTAGACGGGCGCGCGGCACTGAAATCGATCGGAGCGTATTAGTAATAAACTTTTTCGTAAATATAATAATATTGTAATAATAATCGTTGTTGCATTTTTTGCCGTACGCGCGATTTTAATTTATGCGCTCGAAACATTCGCTTTTTGGATTTTTCATTACTACTTTCGCACGGCGCGGTGGGGCGACGAGATCCGAAAAAATCTGGCCCCGAAAATTAATATCTTCGCACCGAAGCAATAATTATTATTAAATAGTTTTAAATGCGATTTCTTCCTTTTAGATTGTGAACGAAGTGAAGAAGCTAGTGTTTTCACAATGATGTTTCTTTTTTTTTTTTTTGTTCTGTGTACAACTTTTCGTATAGAAATACTTGTCCAAAAGTTTCGATCGATTACTTTTTGAAACCGGATTCGCCTCTAGATTGTACTTTAGAGAGGTCATTTTTTGAATTTCTCAATTCTTCAATTTTTTTTTTTTTTTTTTTTTTGGAAAAAACTACCCAAAATTTTACAAAAACGACTC
>JAIPRM010015701.1:0-10001 GCA_025469315.1 Stegophylla sp. TES_Ste_2020 | reverse complement strand
AACTTTCTTCGTTCAGAATCGTTTTACTGAAGTCAAGAGAATACCACCCATCGTGCGACGGGTGGTTTTTTTTTTTTGGGGGGTAAATTAAAGTAAATTCCTACCGGATTAGAAGTCGATGAGAATATTTTATACAAACCGTCGACGGTTGTTGTGGCCGGTGCACGTTTTCGCACACTCCGGGCAGGAAAACAAACACCGCCGAAAATTTGTTACAAAACCTCGCACGCGTTTACGCGTTTAATTGTTTTACCCCGTCATCATAATAAATAATATTGTCTATATTGTACGCGTGCGATGCGTAACACATTTTGAGGCTCATATCGTTGTCGAAAATAATAACAATTACTGTTATTATTTGTCGAAATGCCATTGGTGTTAGTCATTTCGTCGTCATACTCGCCACCGCCGCGGCACAATAGTCCCGCATCGTACGTGCTCGTATTTTAAAACACTTCCACTTTTATTTTTCGCATTATGTTCGTCGATTTTCCTTATATTTACGGGTTCCAAAGCTGTTTTCTTGATTTAGAGTTAAAAAATTCTATTTCGAAGCAAATATCTACATGACGTGATAAAGTAGAAACCGTTTACAATGACATTCAAGGGACACCTGGTGAAAATTTGCCAAAAATTATTCATAGTTAGTAAAACAGAAATGAAAAAAAAAAAAAAGACTGAAAATCTTATTATAAAATATGTGTATGAACATTATTATATTATGTATTACAAATGTATTTGGGTTTTATCACAAAATCGTGATCAATATATACAGTATAATTTAATTTACTTTAATTATTTGTCTAGAGTTTTTTTTTTTTTTTTTTTTTAAATAAAGTGTATAATTTACATAATATTATTCATATTATAACCTTGTTGCGGCTTGGTTGATAATATTACAATGTTATCAACGCTGGTCAGCCGCGCGCGGTCGCCGGCTGTTACCGAAACGATATGAAGTTGTGAACGTTATCACTAAGGTTCGGAAGTTGTTGCATTCGCATGTTTTTCGTGAGCAATTAGATTTATTGTTGGGTAAACTAGAAATTCTTTTCATGATACTACGTAATAAATATTAAAAGTTTATAGTGCATATTTTTGCATATTTAGTGATTTTGTAGTTTTAAGAGCATATTTCTTAATTTTTTCAACTTTTTAGAGCGTATTTGATGATAAAATTTGAAATTTGGTAATAAAAAAAACAAAATTAATTCATTTACATTGATATTGTAGTGTATTTACATTGATGTTTATTTATTTATATTTATATTTTTTTTATCTTCACATATTTTTGTACAGATTTACTTGTTTAAACATTTTGACCAGTAATTTTTCGAATCAAACTTCGTCTCTATATATGGTAATTTAAAGTGGTAACTTTTCGAAATTTTCTCATTTGTTTTTCCAAAATTTGAGGAAAACTACCTATGGTTGGGTAATAACGCTTTTAAGTCTTGATTTTTAATTCAAACTTGATGAAAATTTAAAAACACACCTATCTAGTGTTTTATTTTTTATTTTATCTACTAAGTAGGTATTTTACTTATGGTATATTATGAATGAAACATAATATATTATATATATATATATATATATATATATATATATATATATATATATCAATAGTACAAGTAGTGAATTCCTTCTCGTCCTTAAAAAAAAAATATTTCTTTGGAGAGATCCTAAATTCGACTCTACTCAAACGTGTCTATACAATATTAGCTGATACTATCATGATATAAATAATATTTTGTTGTGATTTATTTATTTTAAAACCTTTTCACGTTAAATTATTCTTCGTTTAAGTTCTACAGGATTTTTGTTTTATTTTCACACGTATACGGTTGTGGTATTTTAGTCCCGGCCAGTTTCTGCGCATGCGAATTAATCACAGAAATGGTTTTCTAACACCACTATTTATTATTATTATTATTATTATTATTATTATTTTACTTTTTTTTTTGATTCGTTTCCACGGAAATACGAGTGAGATGTTATCTGATGAGATTTTTTTTGGAAAATGCCGCAGTGTATATTTTATACGTTGCACGGTCCCGCCGCCGTCCACGGCAATGCTGACGAGACGAACAATTAAATTAATGGATAAAAGTCAATCCCGTCGTATGATTTATATTGTATAGAATTCTTTTATTTTTGGATTCAGACCAAATCTATTTCGTTCGAGAGCATTACTTTTACCGCGTCGTTTACATATTGTTCGTTATAAATAAAAAGAATTTTCGTTTTTTTTAGGCTTGCCGCTGCGAGATATCTGTATTATTAATCAATATGACGTGTTTACATAAAATTTCAATATATTTATACGACGATGATGCGGTATTCGTAACATTTATTTACACAGAAATAACGACGCGTTGGTCACAGGGACACCTGCATGATCGTAAAGGGGGTGAGGACAGTGGATGAATAATATCAATAAAGATTAGACATATTTTTTCTCTCACTTGACTGTCTATTATCTTTAATATATATATATATTAATTACTAAATTAATTAATAATTAAATAAACTTATTAAATTATAAGGAATCGAAGACGATATAAGATACAAAAAAAAAAATATTGCGCTTACCGTTGTCGATAAACTGTGTCGGAACTAGGAACGAGAGATTATAGGAAGTAAAATTGGTACAAATATGTACAAAAATAAATAAATAAATAGATAAACTAACAAAAATATGTTTTGAAATTCATAAAACATAAAAAAATTGAATTTTATTTTTATTTATTTTTAAATAATTTAAATAAAAATTCACATTATATGAAATATATTTTGAGATAAGTTTTGATAAAAGAAAAAAATGTTTACATAAATAAATAATCACAGATCATTGTAAAAGTTAATAGATCTTGAATGGAGTGAATCTTATTCAAAAAATACTTACAAAAACGTGATGTTTCCAAAATTCTATAGTTGTATCAAAATTTGAAAAATTTTTCATGTGCAACACTATTGTTGTAACTAAAATCGGTGTTATGAAATTTTTGCTTGCGATATATTTTTACTACTTTTTACTTACTAGTGAGTTTTTCTCGCGACAGGCAAAACTATAGAAATTTCTGAAAAGTAATCCATTTAAAGTACACCATGCTCATGACATTATCCACCAGAAACCTACACTTCATGTATCCAGTAACTGATCCCAACACCGTTTTTGAGTATAAACTGTGTTTACATTAAAAAAAAAAAAAAAAATGTAAATCACATAAAACCATTAGATTCTTCACTATCTGTTCAGAATTAAAAATAAAAGAAAAAAAGTCGGACATACTTCGCACGATGGGTGTTCATTGCACGACGGGTGGGATTCTCTTGACGGGTGTATTTAATTTTAAAGAAACGATAAGTTATTTCTTCAATAAAACGATTCCGAACGAGGGAAGTTAAAAAAAAAAAAAAAATTTGAAAAAATGTCCAAATTTTTTTTTTCGTATTTTCAAAATTTTCTTGCGCCAAAATGTTTCTTATATGATTTTCTATCTATGTTTAAATTTTCATATAGTTCGGATCAAAAAAAAATTATGGTTTCCGAGTCGTTTTTGTCAAATTTTGGGTAGTTATTTCAAAAAAAAAAAAAATATATAAGAATTTAGAAATTCAAAAAATGACCTCTTTAAAGTACAATGTAGAGGCAAATCCGGCTTCAAAAAGTTATTAATCGAAACTTTTGGACAAATATTTCTATACGAAAAGTTGTATACAGAAAAAAAAATAAACATCATTGTAAAAACACTGAACAAAACGCAAATTTAAAAATCTTTAAAAAAACATTTAAAAATGTTTCAGGTGAATAGCATAACACAAAATTCAAATTCAATCAACAATTTTTTTTATTTTTTTATGAAATAAACATATTTTTATGCATGTAAAATTTAATCTACTAATGTAGTAATGCATATAATATCCTATAATATTAATATAAATATAAAAATTAAATTAAAAACCGTTTTAAGTGCATTTTTATACTGTAAATTTTGGAATATTATTTTTTGTATATTTTGCATTTTAAGTGCATATTTCATTGCATTTTTTTGACATTTTCAATGCATTTTCGAGGTTTTTTAGTGCATTAAATTCACCGGACAAATTCATGACATTATTCACCGGACACCTACGCTACATGTATCAGTAATTGATCCCAACACTTTTTTGGAGTTATAAAATGTGTTTACATATTTTAAAAAATATAGAAAATCACATAAAATCTTTAGATTCTTCACTATCCGTTCAGAATTAAAAATAAACAAAATATAAAGTTACGAATTTTCTTTTTAAGAGTCAATAACTTACAAGAGTTAAGTCGGATATAAGTCAGATTACGCCGACATAGACTACGGGCGAGGAAAACTGGCGGTGGCGTATTGATTATTGTTGATATTATTATGATGCTATACCGGGCGGAAGCTAAAAGTATAATATAGGTACGTGCACACACGCGTAATACCCGTTTATATTTAATGTTATATTGGAATTATATCGCAAAAGTCTGTCATTTCACATCGTAATTAATTTAAACGCGCCGGTTGGGTGCTCTCTCGTATTCGATCGGAATCGTATATCCGTCGTGTTACACGTCGTATTGACGAGTTTTTCGCGCTTTTGTCATCAAAATGCCGGCGTATAACGGTGGAATGGAATTTAAACTGGATTTAGATATCTATACACACACACACACGCAATAATTGTGATCGTTAAATGACAGGTGCCTAGTATGTTGATTGTACGCTACTCCTATACGATGTGTATACAGGGCGATTTTTTAAGCGTGTTCACCCCCATTTTTGGCCGTAAAAGTGCAAAATTTGGGTTTTTTTTCCCACGGAATGTTCAACTTTTACTATAAAACCAATATTTTTCATAACTCATTTTTTTCATGTCACCTCTAAAGGGGGGGGGGTGTTCTGCGTGGAGATACAAACTTTCTTTTTTCAAATGACTACCACTCCCATTTGAATTTTGAATTGAATGTGAATTTTGATGTATTGAAATTAAAATTCGAACGAGTAGTTTTTGAATTATTAAAATTTAAATATTAATGAAAATAATTGTCACTTGGGCACATAATATTTTAATTTTTTCTTAACAGTTAAATGTTAAGAAAAAATTATTACCTTAACAGGTAAGACGAAATCTGACTAATTAATATTTTGTAAATGTAGAATTTAATCTCGTACACATGACATGATATTAATTGTGAACATTTTGACTAATTATTTCTGATCAAAGGTTAATTGAGTAGATTTATAATAATAATTACGAACTACGTACATAACTAAATACGTATGTGCCCAAGTGACAATTTTCCTTAATATTTAAATTTGAATAATTCAAAAACTACTCGTTCAAATTTTAATTTCAATGCATCAAAATTCACAGAAAAATAACCCGAATATAATTCCATAATTTTGAAATTGGGGGAAGCCATTTGAAAAAATAAAGTTTGTATCTCCACGCAGGACACCCTTAAGGTGACATGGAAAAAATGAGTTATGGAAAATATATATTAACTTGAACATTCCGGGGAAAAAAAATCCCAAATTTTGCATTTTTATGGCCAAAAATGGGGTTGAGCACGCTTAAAAAATCACCCTGTATATGACCGAACGAGAAAACGAGTAATTCCAATGACGTATAAAATAATAATACGTGTATGCTATGGTGTGTGTGTGTGTGGATCAATATCACACGGAGTACCGGATAAAGAAATTTGGTTAGCTTTTATAACATAAGCGCAGGAAATAATTATTTCACAGAGAGTAGTTTTGTGTGCCTGGTTGAGCGCAGAATCTAATAGTTTTTCAATGAGTTTTATTTATTTATTCTTTTATGAGAACACTTTTCCGTATTGTTCAAAAGTTTCATAAAGTAACATGTCAAACTATATAAATCATACCCGGGTGGTACCTACTTAAAAGACGTTTTATTTTTCAAAATTATTATCAATATTTTTTTTTTTTTACAATCAACAAAAATCTGCCCTCGGGTTACTATTCACGTGAGGTCTGCATGTTATATATTACGTAACAATATTTTTAAACATACTCGAGTACTTTCAACATACCCCCTAGGAGTATTCCGATCGAAGAGCAAAGAATGCCCATGGCACGAAGTATATCCCATTTTAATTTTTTTATTTCGAAAACAAATTATAATAATAATACCACTAAGTCAAATCGTCTATAAAGTTGTGTCCACGCATTCTCGTGACCCGTTGTCTCGTGGGAAAATCGGAATAGATTTTTGTACAATGACGTCGATGCGCCTTTCCGATTTTCTATTTTCATTCGGTCTCGAATTATTTTTATCAATTCCGTAAATGTAGATTGAAATAAATAAATAATAATCAGCGAAATTCCGGAGCTGAATTTTGGAGAGGATAAAAACCAAAAAAACTATACTATCTTTTCTGTATTCGTTCGCCTAAAGGTGAGCCGGTAGAGGTAAATCCCCGTCTCGACAATTTAAATAAATGATTTATATCATATTAACTCATTCATAAATTCATAAAAAGGACGCACTTCGCACATTGGGTATTATTCGCTCCTCGAGTGAGATACTGTTGTAGGTTAGGTTTAAATTAAGTCTGTTCAAGACGATTTTATTTAACAAATATAAATTTAATTATGATAACAAAAAAAAATTTGTTTTCATTCCGCCAGTTTTATATTTCACCAATAACTGAGAAAAGTAAAAACAAAATTGGATGAGAAAAAAAATGCTTTTTAAACATTTTCTTGCGCCGAAAAATGTATCATATTTTTGTGTATGCAATATGCATATTTAAATTTTCATAATGTTTGGATTATAAAAAAAAAGAGGCGAATCGAGTTTCAAAAGAGAGATTCGAAAAAGTTAAAACCTTTGAATATTATGTATTTTCATATAAAAAGTATTAACAGAAAATAAATAGACAAAATAAACATCATTGTAAAAACACTGGCCTCTCCGCCTCATTTAGAATATGAAATCAAAATGAATGTCATATTAAAATGCAATTAATGAAATAAATAAAACACAATGATAGACGATACTAAAAATTTAAAAACCTAACTTAATTATTTTAATGACAAGCCAGTAAACAATATACAGCATCTAACAATACAACTAATATATTAAACTGTAGGACAAGGTACATTTATTCAATGAATAATGATTAAATTTAATTATTTTCGTACTACTTGTACTGTATTGAGTATTAGTTATTTATTTCGTTATTGCGTTTGTTAAAAATATATATTATTTCTTCATAAGAAATCGGTAATTTTATACATAAATCGATTGGAAAAAAGAAAACATGTTTTGAATATTGAATTCATTTTTATTACGTTTTATAGGCGCTTACTAGAATGCTAGTCTATAAAAAACGGGCCAAGAGAAATAATTAGTGGGTAAAAGTTTACAGTGTGCACAATAGCACATAATATTATATTAAGTTTCACAGCTCAAATTGTTTGAATAGTAGCTTTTATTCTGATCAATAAACCCTAGCCGTACAAGTGTTTTTAATAATTTAGTTATTTGTTATTAAGCAATTAAAATTTCGTCGTATTAATACCACTATACTGCATTCACGTTGCACGTGTACGAGACACGAATATGCAGATATTGTTAATGCAAAAACTTACAGTATAATGTTATGATAACTTGTGTCTATAACATGGTAGATGATTTTTGAAATTTCTCAGCGAAACCTTCTCATAAAAATTAGTTGCAAATGTCTCAGGAAATTACACACATTAGAAAATAAAAAAAACCTGACACATACTTCACATCATATATATAGGTATTTCTCGGATGGAATTTGGTGGGTGTATTAAATTAAAAAAAAAAAAAAAAAACCATAGATAATTTCTTAAATTAAACGCATCTGAGCGAAGCTTTAGCTAATTGTAAACAACAAATAATTTTCCAGTTGTATATTGACTATTGTTCAACAACAATAATTGTTAAAGTCTATTCAAAATTTATCTATGATTAGGTATTGTTGATATTAACAACATTTAAACAATATTACTTTTAGAATAGGTTCTAATAATGTTTAACAGACTAATCTGTCATGTGAGTTGTAACTCAAAAATTTGGAAAAAATTGAATTAAATCGACTTCATGAGAATATTATATTATGTACGTACTGCGTGTGGGAAAACACGAGGTGAATGTTTTGAAAAAAAAATTCAACCGAATTAAGAATTAAATGTTTTATGAGGTTTTAATTGGAAAAAACAGGTAAAAACGATCAGTTTCATACAAATTTTAACCATAAGTGGTTACAAAAACAAAAAAAAAATTGAATCAATAACCGTTCTACCTGGTCCAAAATGTGATAAACGTAATTTGTCATTCAAACGTACGTTATTACGTAATTTCAATTATAACTTTTTTTTTTTTTTTAAGAACAATTTAATACATAAAAATAATTACCTACAAAAAGACAATGATTACTATACAAATGGGTTTATTGAAAATTCCCAGTAGTTTTTCGATTTATTTCAATTCCTCAATTTTTTTTCAGAGGGGGGGAGGAACTACTCAAAATTTGACAAAAATCTCGAAAAACATCATTTTTCGATCCAAATTTTATAAAAATTTAAACATGTATAGACAATAATATGAGAAACATTTTGGCGCAAGGAAATTTTGTGAAAAACAAATTTTAGACATCTTTCTAACACTTTTTTTCATTCATTTTTTTCCTTTTCTCTATTTATTCGAAAAAAAAGTAAAGTAAAGAAAAATATAGAAAGTTGGGCATACATTGCACCACGGATATTTTTCGCTCTTTAGGTCAGATACTCTTTGTGAGTGCGTTGAAAATTATGACTATGATTGTTCTTTATATTATTATTAACTATTTTTCGTTCAGAATCGTCTTATTGAAGAAATGATTTATCGTTTTTTTTTTTTTTTTTTTAATTCTACACACTCACCAAGAGTACACGCTCAGCCGAGGAGCGAAGAATATCCTTGGTCCGGCTTTCTTGTCTATATATTACATTCTTTTTTCATACGCTTTTTACTCTTTGTCCGGTCTCGCTACTCGTCCGTAGTCTGCTTAGTACGCCGTCGACACTCGTAACGGGGAGGGGGGGGGGTGGTAAAAGTTTGGTGATTTTCGTCCGCGAACCCTGCAGCACTGTGAATCTGTGCGCACGCGCACGGAAATTGATAGAAAAAGGAAAATTCGCATTCTCGGGCATGCCCGCCGCCGAGTCGGTGGGCGGCGATACCGAATTACCGACGGCGGCGCGGCTCTAATATAATATAAGATCGGAAGGATTAGGTTAGATTTATTTCGATCTCTGCAGGTTTCGTTGCGTTCAATTTCGCGCGCTGGTCGACACGACGTGTTGAATACCAAATCGCTCGTGTTTTCTCGCCTCAGTTCCCGGAACGCATTTCGCCATTGCCGCGTTCGCCCCAAATTATTATCGTGTCGAATCATCGTGCAGCACCCGTAGGCAATTTCCCCGATCCCGTGGCGGCTAAAATTATTACACACGCGCGTATTATAGGGTGACCATACGTCCTGTTTTATACAGGATTGTCGACGGCTCTGTGTCCTGTTGCCCCGACAAACTTCTCTCAGGACGCTGTTTGTCCCGTAATTTCAAGTCTGTCCCATATTAATCCCGTTTCTTGACTCACTGTTGATTTGAAATTTTTGAAATGAAATTATTGAATGAAATAATGTGAGAATCTAGAAATCTTTTGGATACCGTTAGATCAATTATAATCTTAAAATGAATTAACAAGTTTTTTTTAGTCATTTAAGTATATAATTTAAGAAATTTTAAAAAGTATCAATTTAGTTTCATTATGTTATTTTATGTTTTTCAAAATAATGTTTTTATGCGTTTAAATTTAATCTATAATAGGTAGTTTAAAAATTATACTTTTGTCACGATTCAAAAATACTTATTTATTGAAAAATATTTTTGTCCTGTATTTTATTTTCTTAAATATGGTCACCCTATAGTTTA
>JAIPRM010015700.1:0-10001 GCA_025469315.1 Stegophylla sp. TES_Ste_2020 | reverse complement strand
GGGTGTACTTCGCACGACGGGTGGTATTCTCTTGACGGGCGTATTAAATTTTAAAGAAACGATAAATCATTTCTTCAGTAAAACGATTCTGAACAAAGGAAGTTAATAATATAAGAAAAAAAAATGTTCGAAAAACGTCCAAAACTTTTTTTCACATTTTCAAAATTTTATTGCGCCAAAATCTTTTTTATAGGATTTTCTATCTATGTTTAAATTTTCATAAAATTCTGATCAAAAAATGATGGTTTTCGAATAGTTTTTGTCAAATTTTGGGTAGTTTTTTCCAAAAACAACATTGAAGAATTGAGAAATGCAAAAAATGACCTGTTTAAAGTACAATCTAAAGACGAATCGGGTTTCAAATAGTTATTGATCGAAACTTTTGGACAAGTATTTCCATACGAAAAATTGTACACAGAAAAAAATAAATAAACATCATTGTAAAAACACTAGCTTCTTCACTTCGTTTAGAATCTAAAACCGCAACGCGATGAATGACCAAGTTCCGGAGATTACCGGCTGTGAAAAAATTCTCATTTCATATTTATATATATATATATATATATCACATTATATTTTAGTATTACAAAATGCGATTGTCATTTTTTAAACTGAAAAAAAAAAAGATTCGCTACTAGACTTCTGCCGTTTTTTTTAGTAACTTCGCACAAGTGGTCGGGTGAAGTGATGGACTTTTGTTTTTTGTCGACCGACAACGAGAAAATACCGAATCGCACGTTTTTAATAGGTTTCCAACGTGGAAGTACCGCAGCACTGAGAGTCACGAGCGATTTCGAAATCTCGTGGTCACGAGTCACACGACAAGACTGCAAAATCTCGCGAAAACGACATGTAGAACGAAAACGAGGGTGTCGAAAAGCAAAAATCGAGTCTGTTCCAACGGTAAAAAATAAAGTCTATACGACTGGCGTTTTTTTTTTTTTTTTTCAAACAAACTCACAAAATACATTTTCGTTGCCGTTTAAATCGATAAAAGACAAATGCGACTGAATTCAACTTGAATGTACTTACAGTCATAGTATAATTAGCAATTTTTTTTCTTCATTCGAAATTAACTTCAGTAATGGCGTCGAGACGAATACTAAATTTTCACTCGCCCACACGAAATGATAACATAATTTACATACCTACTATGATATATTATATTATGTACTCTTATTTGTTGTTCGTTCCCATTCATTCTTCGCTTTTCGCGTGCAACCAAACGACTAATGGATTTCGCATTTATCACAGTGAACGATCGCTTATCACTTTCGTTTAGCATTATTTACAAATATAATATTATCCTATATGAAGAATCTCTGCACGTCCAAAAAAAAAAAAAAAAACGGTTTTATATACTTAGATGAATGCGATTTTTTCCAAACTAATTTCAAAGGTACTTAAACATGAATATTGCATCCGATCAATGTGGTAAACTTAATACAGAGAGAGTTACCTTAGCCGCGACAATAAAATTAAACTGTTTCACGTCGATTTGGTTAATGCGTTTATAAATACTCTCATTTGTACACTTCACACTTCGCATAATAAACGTTTATATCTAATTTTTATCGATAGACAACGACTGAGTATACAAATATATATATATATATATATATATATATTTTTTTTTTTTTGACTGTTGTGTTATAACATCTCAATAATATTATAATATATTACCATTTTTTTTTTTGCGCTCTGTCACTATTATATTATTATATACACGACGGTGACAATTTTGACACGCAATGACATAACAATGCAATGCCATTGATACTTTGTGAAAATTAGACATTTTGTTTCTTGGTTTTTTTTTTTTTTTTCCAGTCGAGTGTGAAATTTTTGCCGCTATAACGGGACACGTATTGTGTTTAACACAGACGGTATACACACACGACACAGTGTCGTCGTCGTCGAGAGGACACGGACGCGCGCGCGACTTCTACCGCGTGCACTTAAAGGAATATAAATTATGACATTATTATGCAAATTAAATTCGTTGAGCGCACGCTCGAGTCGAATGAAAGCCGATAAAATAACACGAAATTAATGTCGTTACGCGACAATTTCAACTTATATCGCGTTGTTTACTTCGATTTATGATTTGTAATGATTTTACATGGATTTACCTAAAAGACGTCCGTAAGTTAATAAGAAACTAACACCCTTATACTTCTTAGAACATTTATTATATTGAATAAGAGGTCCCCATTCTAATTAATTTATCAATTTTCATGTTTATATGAGAATCTATAATGGGTTTTTTTTTTTAATATTTTAGTACCTTAGAAAAATAAATACAATTAATAATTCGACATTTTATTATCACAGGAAAAAAATTAAATTAAATATACTTATTAAAAAAAAATTGTGTATAGGAAATATCATATAGACCATTATGAAGTAATATTTTATCTGTTAACGCTTATCTTAATCAATACAATTGTTATTAAATGTCAATTAATAATGTTTGTGTTTGGCACTTTCTTGATTACTGCAAACTGATTCAATTAATTAGGAATTTGCGGTAAATGATGCCAAACTGGATACCTTTGTAACTGAAATTGAACTGCTTAGATGTGTAATTTTTAATTTTTTTAAAAATACTGAACGACCTTTCATCAGTTGCATTAGATTGAATAATGGTTAAATATATTTTCAGACCAGTATCTAAATTTGAAAACGTTGCAAAAAAAATGTTCTCTTAAATTTTTCAAAAACATTTTGAGAGACTTTATTCACATTTAAAAATTGTCTGACATCATATTATATTATAATAATTATACTTATAACATTCCTCATATAGCTGCAAATTTTCGAGGTCATTAGAATATTCTTAAACTAATCTTTTTGTCTTTTGTTTTAATATTTTCAGACATATAAATATCAAGTCTGAAAGAGAACTCTAAATAGACTATCAAGTTCATTCAAGTAGATCGAGTATTTTATCGGTCGAGGCACCCCTACGCTATAGCCCATAGGGGCACCCTAGACCTAAATCCGGCCCTGATTTTACATAAATCCTATAAGTGATAGCTAGGGCTAGGGATTTGTAGAAGTTAGCAAGTTTTTCAAAAATCATTTAAAACATAGCTAAGTAATATAAAAATGCGTTTCATAACACCAGGAGTTGTATGCGCTTCTCTTTAATTGGCATATTTTGCATATTTATGTCTTTTTTTCGATATAAGCGCATATTTTAGTTACATTTGAATTTTAAGTGCATATTTCACATATTTTTCAATATTTAATTTGAGTTTTCTTGATCTCGGACAATTTCAGATTAAATATTATTTGATATTATTTGATTTTTTCAAATTTAAGCTTAAAAAAAATAAAAAATTTAAAAAAAACAAAATTCATAAACAATTGAAGAACAATTAATAATACAATACAACTTTTAAATATTTTGAGTTTTTACATAATATTAAAATTAATGTTTTATAAGAGATTATTTTAGCATATTTGGTACATTTTTAGAGCATAAATGCATGCATATTTTAAAACTTTTTTAGAGCTATAAGTCCCTAGCCTAAGTATAGTGATAGCTAGTCGGGAACAATTCGCTCGCGTTTTTTTTTGTTTGTGCTCACGTCGCGCGTAAAAAACGCGTCTGCGCAGGTGTCAACGGGGCGGGGACCTTGACATTATTGCACGGACCAGTCTACAAGTCCGATCGATTATTCGGACGTGTATATACGAGTATACAAGTACAAACGTATGATGATGATAATAATAATAATAATAATAATATGACGTGCCCTCCCGTGCGGCTGTCGCACTCGGCTGAGCGTAACACCCTAGAATCTAGAACAGTGGAAATTAATAAAAAATAAATCGCTGTACGGAACGAAAAAATCGTATATTCACGACGATTGCAAATGGATGTGTCGAGGTTTTTCGCGCGATGACCACCGACGAAATAACCGCCATCGCACATGACGTGTCGGCGGCGGCGGCGGCAAAAAATTAATTTTATACTACTACTTGGAAATCGGACGTGCGCGCGCGGTCGATTCTTCGCGGCACGGCGGCGGCAGCGGCAATGGAGAAAAACACATACGAAAACCATCAAATAGCATTGAGTCCACTTTTAATGGAGAAAAAAGCAAGAAAAAGAAAAAAAAAAAAACTGTCCTCAAGGTTTTACCCGAGTGACGTGACGTAAGATGTAAACTGCAGATGTACACGTCGTCGCCGCAATCTAGTGTAATTTAATCACCACACACGATTTGAGATAATTCGCGCATTTGAAACACAAGACTCCTGGTCAATATTGTTACAAGACTACGCGTAGTCTAAAAACACATAAAAATCCGATATACATATACTTCGTACCATAGGTATTCTTTGGTTCTCGGGCGGCACTATGAGGTGGGTGTGTTATATTTTAAAGAAACGATAAAGAATTGTTTCACTAAAACGATTCTGAACGAACATTCTTCTGTTTATTCGAGAAAATTTTACTTAAAAATTTTTTTTTAATTTGTTATTACAAAAAAATCAATTTTCTTATACCTACGTTTTTTTTTTTTTTTAATTATTGAAGATTTCGAAAAATATATTCTCAAGTACCAACTAGAGTAAAATTCTGATTCAGAACAACTTTTGGACAAGTTATTTCTATACGAAAACATACACACATAATACAAAATATAAACATCATTATAAAAACTCTTAAACTTCTTTACTTCACCTAGAATCTTAAAGTGTCATCCACAATTGTGCTGAATGACATTAAAAATGAATTAGTTATTGATGAAAATGATTATGTATAAAAAGCAATGTTTTCTGGATAACAAAAATATGTAATATAATGTGCTAATCTTATAAGCAACATACTTTTTCAAATTTATAATAAATAGCATGTTTTTAAAATACATTTATCAACATAAGTTTAAATGATAAGGACCTAACATTTTTCATATACTTACGGACTAAATTATGATAAGAACAATTGCACAAAGGGTGATAGAAACCGAAATCATTATTTATAATAAATCAGCTTGTAATATTTATTTTACTCATTCTTTTCTAATATAAAATAAAAGTACACTTTTCAATTTATTGCTTCAATTACTTAAAAATTTATTTATTTTTTAAATTTAATTTAAAACAACTTTTAACAAAAAAAAAAATTATAATAAAACATTATAAAATGGTATTTAGGTAACTATTTTCTGTTGGCCAATTGTTAAATTTTTAAAAATTATATTAACGAATGGTGTTTATGGGTACGACTTAATATCTTTCATAAATAAATATTAAATTTAAAGTGCATTCATATAGGAATTAACAAATTATTTACTTGACTCTTTGAAAACGAAAAATAAACGATACGCGTTAAGAATGGAATACAAATTTATCAAGAAACGATTATGCTTAACAGTGCGACCTAACACATTCCATAAATAACTAATTTATTAATTTTATAACTATATACTACTATAATTATTATAAAAATAGTGTTTCGTTTTTAAACGAACCGAACAATCGTCTCGCGTACAATTATCGTGTTCTAGAATGCGTCTTTTATTATGTGTCACCATTATCACGCGTGTGATTGTCGTCGTCGTTTTAAGTGGTCATTATTAGGAATGTTTTTTTTTTTTTTTTTTTTTAGAAAAACTCTAAAATTAGCTTACGTTTAGAGAAATAATAATCGATTCGCCTACGATCAAGTTTGACGATGTTTACTCGAAACGCTTGAATATAATAGACTTAATACGACTGACGACGAGGATGCATTTTGAAAATATTGAGTTTATGACGCGCGTTTTGAATATTTATTTATTTAATAGTTAACGGTTGAAAACCCCTTTAACTGCAGTAGATAGTAAATCAGTAAATAGAATACAATACTAATAATGAAACATAATTACAAAGTATTGGTGCTCGGTCGCACGCACATAGGTTTCTCTAACGTTTTTTTTTTTTTTACGAACACAATGAAAACACAACAAAACAACGTATAATATAATATTTTATCTATATGACACACGACTATATTATATTATAATACGGGTGAGCACGAAAATCAATTTTTGGCCTACGCACACGGTTCAAGAAACGGAGACACACTACCCACTTTTCCGTTGACCTTCAGTCTTGATAATAATTACAATTCGAATGTACGTGTGTAATGTTCATATAGCAATACTGTATCGTCGTAATGCGCGTGCGTCGGTTATCAAGGGCGCAGCTGGGGGGGGAGGGGCTTTGGGATAACCCCTCGTTTCTCTCCGACATCCGGAAATCATCTAAGACCAAGTACGAACAATTTAGGGACAGGTAATTTATGTGTATAATAATATGTTAAAAACAGCAACAAGGGTCGTTTATAAACACTGTATCAATGCACCAAACACCAATCAATGCGATCAAGTGCAATCCTGTACAATATTTTTTTTTATTTTTATTTTTTTTTTTTTTGAAATATTTTATTTATTCAAATTTAAAACATTATTAAAAATACAAATACAAATTTTAAACTATGTAATAAATAAAATTATGAATACCTCCTTTAAGCTAAGCTTGTGGCGGAGGCACAGAGTTACAAAAGTATTTAAAACTAGATTACACTATTAATTATTAGTTGAAACTTAAATTTAAAATATTAATATATAAACTATAAAATAATAAGTTTTAGCAATAAAAATGAACAAACATGGATATAACAAATAATAAAATATAATACATGTTAAAAATAAATAAAAAAGTTAACTAGCTGTCTGCATTAAACTTGTCCACTCATGAGTATTAAGAATCTATTTATAGACGGACTTTTTAACTTTTAAATTATTTTGAACGACATCTTTTTTTATTTCAATAGGCAGTGAATTATAGTATGTAGGTCCAAGATAGTTAACGAATCTCTGTTCAAAAGACTTTTTACAAAAATCTGTTTTGACATCAAATGCTCTATGCTCTCTTTTATTTTGAATGTTTTTAAAATCAAACCACTCATTTCGATGTTTTATAATCCACATAATTGATATTTTTTTTGTATAATTGTATTACAGAAAGGACATTAAAAGTTTTAAAATTAAGATTAGTAGAGTCTTCTAATACTTGTTTACGAAGACATATTCGAATAACTTGCTGCTGTTGTAAAATTGTAAAGGTCTTAAGGCATTTTTAGTCAAACCACCCCACACTAATAATCCAAATTGAAAAATAGACTGATAAAGAGCTAAATAAATCGTTCTCATAGTGTTTGCGTAATAATATGCGTTATATTTTTAAACTTGAGTTGACATTAATTTGTTTGAGCAAAATTCATGCTACAGAAAGCTTTATTCATTGAACTATTTGTCTACCATTTTCTCGCTCATGTAAACGAGTGACATCTGACTCAGAAATGTACGACCGCAGTAGATTTTCCTAAGCTTAACGACAAGCGCTATTATAATATTAATACAACTCAATTTTTAAATGCGCGGTAAATTAATATTTAGATATTTATTATATTTCGATAGCATATAGCTCGTGTATTGATAATATTATATAAATATACACGAAATCAATAAATTCAATTTATAATTGTTATTAAAAAAAAATTTAACGCTTTATGAAACTCGTAAAGAGTCAACATTTTCACGAATGTCTTGTTATTGTTGACTTTTTGTCCGGATATGACCTTGATCACGGATTATCGGTTAAAATAAGGAATGTGAATCAAAATGCGTTTTCACGGTCTCATTTATGTTCCAAAATGACGAGGAAAAATTTTCAATACATAATATTATGCGCACGCGCTCATTGATTAGGTACTCGACAGGATATATATATATATATATTCTTTGTACTTTGAAGACCCCAGAAACCATTATGGCCTGTGGTCATTAAAGTTCTTTGTTTTCACTCCAGTATACCACGTTTCCTCGCATCGTTAGCGTTACTCTAAACGGAAATTGCGAAATACATATTGTAAACGAAACGTGTAGTATAATGCAGTTATATTAGACATTATTATGAGATGAATTAATACAATTTTCGTTTTATTCAAGGACAATCTGTGCAGTGGTCACATATTTCTGTAGGAGTATAAGTTTGACGTTAGTTTTCACATATATATATATATTACACTGTTTATTTGTAAATGCAACGTATGAAATCGAAAACAATAATATGTCGGATATTATATTATAATATAGTAGTAAAATGTCGTATCTACAATAATACTGATATAATATATTATATTGTAATAATTATTATATAAAAGCAACGAGATATGCAATGCTCCAGCATGACGAAACCTTGAGATTGATCTGTATTTTTTAGTTTGCATAACACAGTATCAACTATCATTTGACTTATGAGACCTCTGTGCAAGTGGGTCGTGTTTTCGGTCGAAATACATAATAAATCTACAGGTTGTGACGCCGTGCCGCCACCGCCTCCCAAGTCGAGGTGTCACGACAATGTGTTTTCGTTTTTAACGAAAATAATAATAATAATAATAATATTATATTGTATTCGAATTATTACATTTTAAAAATTATATAGGTATACCCTGCAAGTTAGGTATTTTTGAATCGGCTTTTTCGAATTTCCTTTATTACAAACGTAATTTTGTACACAAGTCGTAACGCGATATTCTCGGGCAGTTCTTATTATGATGCTACGTCATTATATTATAGGAAATACTAAAAATCGTTTAAGTCTGTTTCGTTGCGCGCGAATACGTTCTCTGACATCGCGTGTAATATTATACTCGAGTAATGTACAAACACCGACAAATAATAATTTTAATATTCAAAATACGGTACACTGCGAAAAATTACACGTTAGTGTTCCGAAACCAACCTGATTTTCCACGGCTATGAAACGGTCATAAAACAGTCTTTATTGTTAGCGCACATGCGAGGGGATGAGGGTGGAGGGTGTATCGAAGCAAAAAAAAATAAAAAAATACTTTATACAAGCCGGGCGTACCTTTCGTCGATTCACATATTTTTCTACCAAAACTAGGTCGTTTTCGCTTTTTCTCTGCTGATTAAATTTATTATTATAGTATCATGTGTATTGCGTTGCAATAAATTTACTGTTTTATGAAGCAAACATATACTTTTTGGAGTAGTATTATTATCACAATAATATCCAAACCTTGATTATTGTTAACATTATATTCTAATGCTATTTTCCAAGGTTTTTAATTTTTATGGTAAAAATCTTAAAGGTTATATGATTTCGGTAGAAAAACGACTCAGCTGACTTGAAAGTTTAAGATTTAACGAAAAAGGAGGAAAATTACATTTTTGGTGGAACCAAGTGTACACTACTAATTCAATTCTAAGTAAATCCTGATTCTGAGTCATGTTATGTTATACATTAAGGAAATGAAAATATTTTCTAAATTACACAACGCGTATTGACGGTAATAGAATGATATTATTATTCACTGTTGATGGATAAAAAAGAAGTCACTCGGAAATAAACCGAATACAAAC
This sequence comes from Stegophylla sp. TES_Ste_2020, assembly GCA_025469315.1. Lineage (NCBI taxonomy): Eukaryota > Metazoa > Arthropoda > Insecta > Hemiptera > Aphididae > Stegophylla > Stegophylla sp. TES_Ste_2020. The sequence continues at coordinate 546 of JAIPRM010015700.1, read as the reverse complement.
TTGGAAAATAAAAACAAATATTACATTACCATATACTGCAGTCGAGCGTCCGAAATCACGAAATTAATGCGAAACCGACAGATCGTGACATAATTTGATACAATCCAGAGATTGTTTAGATTTTAAATTAAAAAATTCATTCTTAAATTCGTATTATTGAATTCACGCGTATTAGAAAATGTTCTTTATAAATATTACATATTATACGGAGTTTGACGGAGTTTCGTTGATTTTATTATTTTACATTTTAACAAACAAGAAATCATTGTACGTACAATATTTTACGAAATAAAGCTAAATACAGAGAAAACAAAAAGATAACAAACACTATATGATTTTTTACCATTTAACGTGTATTTTGTTATTTTCCATATTTTGTAAATATAGTGTCAGTTTTACAGAAAATAAAAAGATGTACCGTTTACTGTTTAGGAAATAATACGTTTCTCGTGTCTGAGGCACGTCGAGTCAAATATAAAAAAAAAAAAAAAAAAAAAAAAAAAAAAGAATAAAAGCAAAGAGTAATTGTAACCGAAAAACGATTAA
>JAIPRM010015699.1:0-10002 GCA_025469315.1 Stegophylla sp. TES_Ste_2020 | reverse complement strand
GAGTATATTATATATGTATTCAAAACGTATTATTTACTCTTTTTTTTTTTTTTTTTGGGGGGGGGGGTGATGGGAGTGCGTTGGAGTCACTGTGGCAAAAAGATTTTTTTGCGAAATTTCGAAAGTTAAATAGAGTATAAATTAGATAAGTGTAATTTCGACCACTTCCCATTAAGAAAAAAAAAAAAAAAAACAATAATAGTATCTCTAGATTTTTAATGAGTTCGGTTCAATGGTAAAATGATTCGTACATCCGTAAATTTTTAATTTAACTAAAATATTGTTATGAAAACAAATCATTATTATTTATCAACTAATTTATGATTTTAAAATATTTTGTTAATGATATTTTCAAAATAATGTTTTTAATAGATGCTTATGTAAATCATTTTTCAGATTATTTAACGCGTCAAATTAACTTAAATATACCATAAATTTTGATTTTCCTTGTAACGCAGCCATAGGGGTACTCTAAAAATATCTCTTTTGCAAAAATATAATATTATAACTAAAGCAGGTATTTTGTATATTTAATTATTTACATAGTATTAGCTCTACTAATATCAGTATGTTTTTTTGAAATTCTTAAAACAGAATATTGTAAATATTTTTATTTTATTAGTATGTTTTATAAATAATATTGTAAATTGTAATACACATATAATATACAATTTTTTATTAATCACATCAAAAAATCGTTAAAAAATAAAAAATTGTTCTTTTATTATTTGCATTGAAATAAGCATAAGAATATTAACAGTTAATTCAAATACATAATATATGTTTATTAATTAATATTTATCTTAATTTTACCAATGTAATTACAATTACATTTTAAAATAAACATTATCCTGCTGTTTTGAGGTTTAACTAAATAGTAGATAATAATTGACATGATTCACAATTATAGTACTATACAAAATAGTTCTTCCTTAGTTTAAACTTCATATTTTACATTAAAAATTCTATTGTTGTGTTATAAAAATTTAGGCTTCTTAAAAGGTTAATTTAAAGGGTCACTTGTAAATTTGTTTGTTTGGTAGAAAAACGTATCGATAAAAAGGAAATTGATAAATAAACCTTACCAGTGAATTTACCCGATAAAAATGTACAGGGAGCATCTCTAGTTTTTTTTTTTTTTTTTTTTTGGAGTTAGGGAAATAAATATTCTCATTGCTTCCAAAGTATTTCTATGGTAGCAAAGATTCCCCCCCCCCTCTTGATATCACTATGTGACTTCTGTGGTGGGAGGCGGATCGACAGAAAGTTGTTTCTGCTCAGTTGTTACTTCTGTGAAAAAAACGGTAACTACAAAATCTGAATTTTCAAGAAAATCAACTTATTATATTTTTTTAATAGTTTAATTTTAAAATATTAAGCATACCCTTTGACCGAATTTCTCATGAAAATTTACGCTGGTAACGGTATCGTATGTCAACGGTTAATTGAAAATTCGAGTTATACCTATTATGATTTACTACCCTTTTGAAATGCATAAGGGGCCCTTAATAATTTTAAGCCATATTTTAAAAAGTCAAAAACTGATAGTAAAAAATTTATGTATAATCATTGCGACTACAATATTATAAGACAGGAATTAAAATATATGAAAATCACTACGTTTCGTTTATTACGTATTATTTCGTCGTAATTGTTTATTTTACGACACGAAATAATAACCAAATACACCGTTTTATCTCGTTCCGACTTTGCATAAGGTTTTTGCATTCTTTAAAAGGACTAAACCGACAGCGAAATGTTATCCTCCCAAGCCGCTCCGCTCACAATCGTGTTTCCGGATCTAAGGATTTATCACTGCTTTCGGATTTAAAATAATATCAAAACAAAAAAAAACCGTAGCGCCAGAGACGGACTTATCGCGTGAAAATAGATTACCAAAAGTACTCTACCAACCATAGCCGGCAAAATTTCTGGTTTCTGATTATTAATATTTATCGCGAAATATTGTTTTTGATTTTTCAATTTTATTTATTTCTAGAAATGTACGTTTTTAAATAGTTGAAAATAACTCAATGCGTGTGCATTCCGCGAGGGAAAATATTGAAATCATTTATACAAGTTTTCTCAAAACTATTTTTAAATTAAACGTATTGATTTACTATGCGCACACTTATAAACTCATTGACCGTATTATACCCGGATAATGTTATTAAACATTTTCTATATATGAAATAAAAGGTCTTTGAGATGCTATCTCTTCCTACGCCACAAATTATTATTTTAAACACTCGAGTCTTCTAATATTGTTTCAGAATTTTATCATCTGTTCTCTACAACAACATCATTAATACTCATTTTTTTTTTTTTTTGTTTTTGACTAAATTTGCTTATTTTTCAAATTAAAATTGCTTATTATTATGAATTATCACCGTCGTACTGTAATAAAACATATTGTATTTTAAATAAATTATCCAAAAAGTTTACACTTCAATTGATGGACGAAAGTTTTACATAACATTAGTTTTCAACTAGTACATAGTAATAAAAATTCTATCATTTTAAAATTAAATAAATAACAAATTGAGATTAGGAAAAAAAATTGAATGCGAAAAAAAATGTTGCGATAAATTTCCAAAATAATTCTTTTCACATATTAAAAATTTTATTTTGTTGAACTATTTTTTCGTCAATCTATATATTTAAATTTTCATAAAGTTTGGGTTAAAAAAAGTTTTAAAGGCGTTTGTGGACAATTTTGGGTAATTTAATCTAAATTTTGTAAAAGTTATTGAGAATTTCGAAAAATTACCTCCTTAAGGTAAATAGTGATTCAAAAAGTTATTGTTCGAAACTTTCGAATTAGTATTTCTATTTAAAAAAAAACGTATACGCATAAAAAAATAAAAAGTAATTGATAGTTTTCTCTATATACTCACGAAAACCGCAGTATTTTTTTTTTTTGACTAGAGGTTAAAAATAATTATTATTTTTTTTTGAATAAACGCCAAAGACCACAATTTCCGGCGAAAAAGGCTGTATTTAAGTATGAATAAATAATCCGACAGTTTAATATCAAAAAAAAAAAAAAAAACTTTTACAAATAATATATCAAAAAAAGCCGGACATACTTCGCACGATGGGTGGTATTCTTTTGACGGGTGTATTGAATTTTAAAGAAACGATAAATCATTTCTTTCTTGAATAAAACGATTCTGAACGAACGAAGTTAATAATATAAAAAATAAATGTGAAAAAAAAATGTTAGAAAAATGTCCAAAATTTTTTTTTCACATTTTCAAAATTATATGATTTTCTATCTATGTTTAAATTTTCATATAGTTCGGATTAAAAAATGATGGTTTCCAAGTCGTGTTTGTCAAATTTTGGGTAAATTTTTCCAAAAAAAAAAAAAAAAGAAGAAGAATTGAGAAATTCGAAAAATGACCTCTTTTTAAGTACAATCAAAAAAGAGGCGAATCCGATTTCAAAAAGTTACTGATCGAAACTTTTGGACAAGTATATCCATACGAAAAGTTGTACAAAGGAAAAAAAAATAAACATCATTGTCAAAACACTAGATCTAAAATGTTGACTCGTAGATAGAAGATTTTGTTGCATGAAATTTCTAATTAATAAAGTGTCATTTGATTATTATTTCTCATCCAAATAATTAGCAGGTGCAGTAGACATTTATTGGTGGGCACTCCCCTTGAAAAAATCCTCAGTCGCGTCACCGGTCATATCATTCGATTTATAGGTACGTCTGAAATCTGCGAATATTATTATTAATATATTCGATATTTGTGTTGGCGCACCGTGCAATAGTTTGCTGCGGTCGAGTATACGGGGAACTCGTAATAATAATAATAATAATAATAACAATGCACGTAGCGTACGGTCGGTGGCGCGCAGTAAAATGTATTATTATTATTATTATTATCATGCACCTTATACCTACTACTGGTTCTCGGGCAAACTACGATTTCTCGAAATACCCCCGTCCCCTCGGCGCGTTTCTCAACCCCTAATACACTTCAGCGCGGCATAATAATTTCTATTTTATTTTTCAAACCCTACATCGCACAGTGTACCAAAAACTTGATTTAATGGGATAAAATTAGATTTTATTATTATTTTTTTTTTTTTGAGTCACTAGTTAAACTCAAAATAGCGTTTGATTTGAAAGATAGCTAGCTAGCTATTGATTAGATAATATGAGTTTTTTATAATCCGTAGTCCGCGTCATACAGTAGCGTACAGAATCACCTGAATTTTTGGTCTATGATTTAAGTTTTTAATAACGAGCTAAATAATAATTATTGTTCTTGTGTATAATGTATTTGTAAATATAGTTCACATTGTCCATTGAATGAAATTTTATGAAACGTTTTTTCTTCAAACAAGTTCGAGTAGAGTCATGGAAGATATGTGTATATTTTGTTTACTTAATTTTAAGCTGACTTTTACTTGTTGCAATTTAAGTTATTATGTATTTCTAATTTTAAAACATTGAAGGATAAGAAAAAAAAGTAGACACTAGTAGATGCAGTTTATATATTAGTATTTCCTAATAGTTTTATGTGTCCTTTTCAAGAAATTATTTAGTTTTGTTGCGGTAATTTGTGGTTTATCATTTTAGAACCTATATTATACATAATATTTGTACATAAATTGAAAAATTTCATTATAAATTATGAAATCATAATAAATAAAACAAACCACAAGAACATTTTACTTAAAGAAAAAAAAAAATAAACATTTAACATGTATTGTATTTTACCTAGTTTTAGATAATAATATTTTAATTAAAAATCAAAATATTTTAATGAAATTTAAAAATAGAAATATTTTTAAATTTCATTAAAATATAATACATGTAATGGGAAATCAGAAATTGATTTAATTTCTTATCGACTTTAATTGATTTTATCAATGTACAATATGAACCTGAATTTGAAGTAAGTGTACAAAAAAAGTTATATAGAAAATTATTTTATGATTAAATAATTTTGTCCCCCTAAATCAACATTCTGGAACACTGTGCATCGTGCTGATCCGTATAAATAGGGTTTGTAACTATTTCGGTTATTCGTAAACCATATTAATTAAATTTAAAAACATTTTCGTTATTTAATAGCTATATTTATTTACAAACTTTTACTCATTCAGGTGTGTGTATGTAATTTTGAATCACGATGTTCGGTTGTCGATCATTTTTAAAAATAATGAAGAATTTAACGCCAAAATAATATGTATTGTGCCCAGGCTAGTAGCCAGACTAAATCTTCAGGTAGGGCAAACCAATTTTAGGGGGGGGGAGATATATAAAAAAACAATATTTATGCAATTTTTAATTTATTTACTCCTGATTAAATGAACACAACAAGTGTAATTTTCCATTAAATATAACATGTATAACAGAATATTTTGGAAATTACAATAATACACATTTATTTTAAAAATACGAAACGAATAATACTAAATATCGAAAATAAAACTTTAATTAGAGTTTATTTGCATAATTAAATGACGAACATAGGAGGTCGCGATTTGAAAAACACTGAGAACTGCTAAAAAAAGACATCATACCTACTATCTGATATTTCTAATATTCTTAGAGAGGGGGGAGGGGCAAAGATTGGGTTTAGGGAGGGAAACGCCCCCTCTGCCCCCCCACCCGTAGTTACAGGCCTGATTATGCCTAAAATACCTACGCCTATTGTGAGATCGCATAGCACGGATTTTAGTGGATTCCACTGGATCGTGTGGTCAAAATAATAATTCAGTAGTAACCTTATTCTCTGGTGATGAGAGGCAATTACCGACGCGGTTGTTAATTTATAATATTGCGAGTAAGTAAAAAGTCTGTAAATAAATAGAGATATTCAGTAATTAATAGTTATTAAATTGAACAAGTATTAAATTACCGCGTGTTCCAAAATAGCCACAAACCCTATTGTGTACGGTGTAGGGTTTGAAATAAATAGAAATTATGCATTGGCTCCGCTACAACAACTGGAAATATCCATTTCGTTCACCCCGTAACCCCCCCCCCTCCCCCGTGCGTCAACCCTATTTGTAATCATATCGAAGGTGTAATTTTGTACCCAAAATGGTAAATCGAAAACACGACTTATCACTCGACAGTCGAGCTGATAACGCACTGGACTGACGAAAATCCTGGAAATATCCTGTAAAATTACAGTCTGTACCAGGGGCTGGAACCTTAATGGTTTTAATACGCGTTATAAGAGATCATAAGGATTTCGGCGTTACGGTTAAATCTGATTCACCCTTACCCTTACCCCCCGATAACAGTATCCTAGGACGTTTATACCTTCTAGGAGCGTTCGTTTTTCCAGGAAAATCATAAATATCCTAAGATACTTGTCCAAAAGTTTCCAACAGCCATCTTAACAGATTAGAAATTACTTGGCTCGATTTTTTGAAATTCTCGATATGCTTTCCAAAACGGGTGAAAAGCAACTATATTTTAGTCGAAATTCAGGTAAGTTTTCTCAAATTTAGGAAAACATATTGAGAATTTCGAAAAATTACATTATTCAAATATCATTCTGAGAAAATTTCTAATATTTTGAGTGTTTACTATAGATGTTTACTTTATTCTAGTTTTTTTTTTATGTTTTGAAGATGCTAGGAAAATTATTCCAAAGATCTAACTTACTCCCCCGCTCAATTTCTGAATGAATTGTGGTAACTCTACGTTCAACACGTTCAAAATTACATAAAAATGTAAAAGTCAAAATACGAATCTGTATGACTTGTATATAGGACATATTTGCACATAATATGAAGGGCATTTATTTGTAAGGTTATAAAAATATATGGACTGCCATTTTTGGTCACTTAATAAACTAAAAGTAATCGATTTTTTTTCGAGTTACATATAAATTGTAAATTGTTGAGTCACTTTTTGTTGTTATTCTTAACATTTTTAGGACTTAATCACTTCGATTTAAGTGAATTTGGAAAGTTTTCAGGAAATAAAAAGATATTATATTTTTATACGGTTAACACAAACCGTAATTTTATTTTAGTATTTTAATCTTCATCGATTCGCAATAAAAATTTAAATATACGTTAATATTATAAATTATATTAGTATGATAAATAAAATAAACGTTTGAAAAATAAAAATATAGGGTTTTACATATTAAGAAAATTTCATTTATATTATTTGCACGTCAAGTATTTACGGATTTATATTACCTCGTGATGTGTGGCTTTCAAATTTCCTTTAAATAATTTCGAATTTTCAAAACGATTTAACGTGTTTAAATCGTAAACACGTGAATTCTGTTTATTTCCAATATTAAAGTTTAAAAGAAATGAACAAGCTTTTTTGGATTTCGTGTTTTGGTAGTTGTAGCGTAATAATTCTTCATCGAGTCACGGAAATCGATGTAAATTCATTGCATTTTAAACGTTTGCAGAATAGTTGAGGAATTAATACATTTTTTTGATATCTGGATATGAACTAAAAAAATGAACGTCCCAGTCCTAAGTGACAACAATAATATTATATTTGTTTATCACTGTTTTATTATTATTATTATTATTATTATTTTAGTTCTCTAGAATCTAGATAAATGAATTCGGTTCATCGAATAATAATCTTAATCCGGACTTGCGGTGAAGTATAATAATTGCTGTTGCTGCGGTAATACTCTTTGGAAGCGAACCGTCGTCTCGAGGGAACCGCGTTCCAGGCCATTCAATGGTCAAAGGCGTATTCGGAAATTTAGTGATTAGTTTTCATCGATGATATATATATATACATATATATGTACTTAACCAAAGCGTACACATATATCGAGCTCGTCTGATTTTAAGTTTCGGTTATTAAACGTTTATTTTCAGTTTTTCCAAAAGCCACGGGGTGTTTGTAGAATTTAAAATACAAAAAAACCGGACGTACTTCGCACCACGGATATTCTTCGCTCCTCGGGTGAGATACTCTTTGGTGGCAGTGGCATAATTTGGTCTTATGTAAGGGAGATAACAATTTTGTACAAGAGTAATTATTAATTCCCGAAAAAAAAATTAGTAGTGTTAAGTATGATTCGCCAGTTGTTGCACCAGCAAAAAAAAGCTCATGGAGGGGGGTAAGACATCCCAATTCCCTCTCCCCCCTTATTTACACCACTGCTCGGTGGGTGTATAGGATTTCAAAGAAACGAATAATCGTTTCTTCAATAAGACGATTCTGAACGAAAGAAATTATTAATATTATAAAGAACAATAATAGCCGTCATTCGCAACACACTCACCAAGAGTATCTGACCCGAAGAGCAAAGAATATACGTGGTGTGAAGTATGTCCGGCTTTCTTGTCCTTGCTTTACTCTACTTTACTTATTTTTTTATCAAATAAATAAAGAAAATGGAAAAACACTAGCTTCTTCACTTCGTTCAGAATCTAAATAATTAATGGGAAAATTAGTGTAAGATAAATTTCCAAAATTTTTTTCACACGTGTTTCTTGTGCTAAAATGTTTCTCATATTATTGTCTATATTTATATAACCTCTCTAAAGTACTCACTAGAGAAAACTTAGATAAAAGAAAGTAAAGTAAAGTGAGGTAAAGTTAAGCAATGATAAGTAAAGTAAATCAAAGATAAGTAAAGTATAGACAAGAAAGCTGGACATACTTTGGCACCACAAGTCAGGTATTCTTCGCTCTTCGGGTCAGATACTCTTGATTGGTACGTTGAAAATGATGACTGTTGTTGTTCTTTATATTATTAACTTTCTTCGGTCAGAATCGTGTTATTGAAAAAAATGATTGATCGTTTCTTTGAAATTCTACACATCCACCAAGAGTATCTAACCCGAGGAGCGGGTTAGAATCTCCGTGGCGCATAGTACGTTTGACTTTCTCGTTTATACTTTACTTTTTTTTTTTTTTTTATAAAGTAGATTTTTATTTTTTATTTTTTCGTAAAAACGTATTGTTTTTAAATCGATTACTACACTCGTGTGCGCGTCTGACCTAAGAAGATTTTAAGATCATGATTTAAGTTTAACACGTAATCCAAAATCCGTATACGGTTTAAGTCATATTTTCTAGAGAAAAAAAAAAAAAAAATCAAAAACATCAATTCGATCACGGGATGCTAACGTAGTTCACATTTACTCCGAGGTAAAATGTTTGTCGTGGGTAAAAATTCGAAACAATATTTGTTTTTCTCCGGCGACTTTTTCTTCCGGCTTTCCTTTTTCCAAAATACACACATATATATATATATATATATATATATATATTCTTAGACCTATCCCCTCTCTAAACTGGCAGACATGTCTTTGTGTACGATTTCATTAAAAACCACCCGGCACAGTTTATTCACAACCGTCTTACTATTCATATATATATATATATAATATTATATTGTATACGTCTTGTAACCGGTAAATCTGGAATCCGCAGAACTGTCGGAAAGTCATTATGAAAATGTTCTTTTCACGTCGGTAGAGGTATACACGTCATGATAGTCAAATATTGTCGTAAGAATTATTTTCACTTGCGCTAATACGCTCTTCTCTTCATTGACTTAACGAAAGACCGACGGCAAAGTACAAAATATTATTAGTACCTATTTACGTTTGTGAAAAAATAAAAATATGACTGATACGGATGATTGAAATTTTAGATTTTGAGTGAAAACAATGAAATGCAATGAAATATTATGCTATAAGAAAGGCTCTCTGGATTAGCATGGATTCATTGTGACCAAGATCAATATGTTGACATACGAGTAGATGAAATAATTGCAAAATATATTGCAAAAAAAAAAAAAATTTGTTTTTTAAAATATTTTATTATTTGTATTATAGTTGGTAATTGGTTAAATACGGTATTTTTGATTTTTTTTTTAAATTTTTAGCAAGTACTCATTTATAAAATTGTATAAAGATTAATTTGTTTTAGATTCTGAACAAAGTGAAGAAGCTAGTGTTTTTACAATGATGTTTATTTATTTATTTTTTTTTTCTGTTAACACTTTTTCGTATAGAAATACT
>JAIPRM010015698.1:0-10002 GCA_025469315.1 Stegophylla sp. TES_Ste_2020 | reverse complement strand
TTTTTTTCTTATATTATTAACTTCCTTCGTTCAGAATCGTTTTACTGAAGAAATGATTTATCGTTTCTTTAAAATTTAATACGCCCGTCAAGAGAATACCACCCATCGTGCGAAGTACACCCATCGTACGAAGTACACCCATCGTGCGAAGTATGTCCGCTTTTTTATTTATTTAGCTTATTAAAATTAATAAATATTAGAGGTTAGAATTTTTGTCTTTTACTAACTACTAAAAATAGTCACGTGCATAGTTCATGAGAATGTAAAAACATTTGATAAATTTTGAGCTAAGTTTAGAAATTTGAAAATTTTTCGTTGTTTGTAAGATTTTATTTTATTTTTATTGAGGATATTATTTATTGTTTCTTTAAAATCCAATACACTCACCAAGAGTATTCTACCTAATGAATACCTATGGCGTGTAGTATATTTTTCTTGTAATAGACTAATCACTTTAAAAAAAAAAAAGGTCGTCATGTATAAAAAACAGACCCCCCCCCTCCAAATTCAAAAGTCTAGTTACGTATTTGAACGAGGGTATATGATATTCAAAACAGGGACCATTCTGTATTATGGTACAAGATTTATAATGTATTGTAGATTGCACAATAATAATTGCGATACAACAACATGCGTAGTTTAGATGTTAACTTACACTTTCTGTGCAATGGCCTACGCCTGAGGTCAGTGGCCGCGATTTCAACTGTCCATTCCAAAATATCGCAGTCGTCGTTTGTCGTATCGTCCAACGCCGAGTCGTCGCTGTCGCTGTCGTATTGATCCCAATCGGCGATCGGGTTACCAGTAGCCCCGTAACGGGTCCACTCTCTGTCCGGGTCGTGACCGAATGCTGCAGCGGCGGCTAGCACACCGATAAAGTCACCATCACTCTCCTGATCGTCCGAGTTGGAGTCTCCGCCGTCCGTTCCGGAGCCATAGTTATTGTCGTTGTCGTCGTCGTCATCATCGTCAGTCGTGGACGCGCAGGTGTGGTTCGTATTACCACCGGCACTAGCACTTCGACGCCTATTAACTGCGACCATTTTCTCGTTGCTTTGTCGTCTAGGTTTCCGCTTTTTTTTCTTGTTTCGTTTGGCACATTTTCGATTTTTTTTCCGAGTCCACCAGCCGCCCGGACTTTTTCGAATGCACTGCACAAATCCCGAAGCGGCAGCTTCGGTGGCACAATAGTACGGTACTGGTAGCGGGGGTAAGGGAAGTGGCCTATGCCGCTTTCTTTGATGCTGCTGCTGTTGCTGTTGCACGAATCCGTTGATACCATCTCCACCGCCACATCGGTCCAATCCGTCGCTCTCGGACCAGGCCCGATGCGGTTGTTGTATTCTATCGGCTTTTCCTGGTGTTATCGGTGTCGTAACCACCGACGTCCCTCCGTACCAATAAGGTGGCTGGGGTTGATGATGTTGGTTATTGTTTTGTTGTGATTTCCAATGACCACCGCCGCCGACATGCTTGTTGTAGTAGTAATTACTAATGGCCAGCTGCTGTTGGTACCATTGTTGTTGGTGTCCACCGCCGCCTGGGAGTAAGTCGTACACCGACGTCGAACACGGGTCACTGAGTCGTCTCTACGTGTGCATTCATGTAACCGATAGTAATAATAATTATGAATATTGTAAGTATACAGAGTAATTTTCTAAATCAATAAATTCCTCTATCAGGAGTCAAATATTTTTCGAATGGACAAGCACATATCAGGTAGTTTGTTCCAAATTCTTATTCAAAATCATAGACGTTTGCATAATTAAATTTTAGCGTATACGATTTTAGGAGGGCAACACTTAGTAGATAGCATAAACTTAAGAATAATTTATTCGCTACTTACTTAAATTATAATTTTAAAAGTATGACAAAAAATGTATTAATGACATTTATGTGGGAATTGTCTCATCGATAGATAAAAATAAATAAGAAACATTACTTAAAAAGAACCTAAAATTTAAAAATGTATTTGAAGAATAATAATAAAATATAGATATTATATTATTCCTTAGTTATTTATTATTTATTACACCTTATTGTACTTAAGAGCAAAATGTTTACACCATAGGCGTATATAGAAGTGCAGCAAAAAGTTCATGTGCTGCATCTGTAACATATTTTGGGCCGATTAATAGGGCTGTGGGCAACGGTGGTACAAGTTATTACAGTTAAGTCTCTCGAGCTAAGTTCGATATTCAATGTAGAGTATTAAAAAAGAAAAAAATTTACAATACTTCATCTACATTCAAGTAAAAGCTATAAATTCAGAATAGTGGTGTAAAATTTGTAATAAATAAAAATTTTTACATTGTAGTACTGTACACTATAGACAAAGCATAGGGATTATTATCATTAATTTTGCATAAAATACCTTATGGGTATGTTATGAAACAAAATTGATATAATATAGATATTAACTGTTCAATGCTGTAGTTATGTCGTCAAGAGAGTGGTTAGCATCTTCAAAAGTATTGAATATTTAATGTAATTTATATTATAATAAAGGTATGTACTTATATTTTTCAATTTTAATTACATTAATATTTATAATAAATAAACTTATTATAGCCAGTGTACTTAAATAGTGTAAACATCCCACACATGAATCATATAATTAAAAATGCATATATAGATGTCAAAATTGATTAAAATTTTAACAAAAAAAAAAATAAATAAAAAAAAATAGGCTGCTTTATTCTTTATGCTGCATCTATAATGTGCACACGTATAGTCTATACTCATGTCTTATTTATTAGGGAAAAATCAATTTGTTACGATGAACATAGTATTATATTTTTATGAGATTAATATTAAAACATTTTATCGTTTATTTCTATGAAAATATATGAGTACCTTTATGGTAAATACCATTTGGTTTTATTTATTACAAAATTACTGATAGATTTATCAATTATCTATACAATTAATTATTATTTGTTAGAATATTATGTTTTGTATGAAGTATAAGTACCAAGAAGTTGTTGGTAGGTATACCTTCCTATTTGATTTCTATGTATAATTATTTTTGAAAACTTCAAATTTTCCCATATTTATTCAATATTATTCATTAATCCTAAAATGTGTTTTAAAAAACTCTAAACTTAACCATTTTGAAATTTAAAAAGTAAAATAGAAATTTCAGGTATTACCAGGCATAATGACTGATAAACATACGCTATGTGCATCCCTATATTCTGAGTTAAGGATTGTCTTCTGTATTTACCTACCTTTGTTCCTAAATACCTATCTTGATAGTGGCAAGAAACGAGAAAACTTAAAGGTGGTTTTAACGTTTTGGTTTTATATTAACTAAAAAAAAAATCAAATTTGTACATTAAATTATTCTAAAAGTTGATAAACCACATTAACTCGTATAAACTTGCCACTGCAACATAAGAAGAAAAACCAAAATTTGATATTTAATACTTTTAACAAATTGGCTGGTATTTTGGTTTGTTGGACATTGTTTGACAACGGCTGCAGAGCAAAGTTTGTTCAAGCATTTTTATGGCATTAAACTATTATACTTGATTTGTTGGGTAACTCAATACAATTTATTAACTTAAGTTGTGTTACTCAGTGGCATACATATAAGATGGTTTGAGGTCAATACTTCTCCTGAGTTGATTGATAATAACATTTTTTTTAAGGAAGGTCCAAATATAAAGGAGAAAAAAATTTAAATAATGTAAGAGAGGAAAATATTTTTGTATCATAAAACCCCTCAAAAAATTGTGAATCCTTTATCGATGCTGCTAAAAATGTATGAAAACACATCAACCTCAAATGCTTTACTTAATTTGTTTGATAATCAAATATATATATATATATGTTGGACTTGTTTCCTTCATAGCAGTGACACCGTTGCTAGACATTTTTTTAATGGACTGGCAAGTTCATATCAGATATGCTAAGGCAGTAAGAATATTCTAAATTGATAAGTAAACATTTTTTAACTACTTAATGGTTAAATATAAACTGAGAAAAAACGGAAAGTTCAATAAACTTTAAATGTTATGCAACAATGTCAAACAAATCGAGTAGAACAGTTTAGGACCATGCTAATTTCCCAACAAATTTTTACTCTGTTGATGTGAATTTGGCTGTACATTAAAAAACAGTGTGTACTTCGCTCGTCAAGATGTTCTTCAAGCGTCGGGTGGGATACTCTTGACGGGTGTATTGAATTTTAATGAAACGATAAATCATTTCTTCAATAAAACGATTCTAAACGAAGGAAGTTAATAATATAAAAAAAAAATTTAATTTAAATGTCGATTGAATTATTTTGTTTCACACAATATTAACGAAAAAAGAAAATTGATTTTCATATATTCACATACACCTAAGGAATACTACTCCATAAATAAATTCAAATTATAATAAAATATAAGCATCAAAATAAAATAAAATAAAATAAAGTGGCTATAATTATAGTAAATCAACATTTATGCACTGTAACATAACTTTTACTAATTTGTATCGTAGCGCATCTAGTCAGTCACGGTTGAAAATACCAACTGTTATTTAATAGTGTAGGGTGAGTAGTGTATTTTAAATAATTTATTTTTGAGCCGAGTCAAGTTGTAACGTTGAGTACCTGAATATTGTGTGTTTGTGAGTTGTGTTTGCGTTACTAAATTCAGAGTGATCACAGATATGTATAATATTGCATAAATCTGTGGCTGTAAATATACATAGCAGTGTGGGTAATCTGTGATAACTAATAAGACGTTGCGTTGCGGCCTTGAGAAATGTATTTTTGGGTGGAAATCAAAAGCCACACTGCAATTATTATTACCGGCTTGTATTGTATTTAGCGTCAAAAAATACATAAGATAAGATAAGCGAAAACATTATCTATCTTTTAGTGTACTCGTTATCTAGAAATATAAATACACGATAAAATTTGTCCGTACATTCATCAATTTTTTTTTCAGTCTATCCCTTGTAAAAGATTTAATTCTCTATTTGCTCAAAATTTTATTACACCAAAATATTAACAATGAAATTCTCTATCTAGGCACTAATTTTCAAAAAATTGGGTGTGGCCAATTTTCTTTTATGTATGCTAAAGTGGTTAATTTTAGGTAAAACTAACAAATTTCATCGAAATTTTAACTTCAAACGATTATAGAGAAAAAAGTTGAATAACGATTTTCGAGATTTTTTCAGATTGATTAGACATATATGTCAACGAGATCATATTAAATTTTCAAGTCTTAATAACTATAATCAAAAATTTTATTACATATAAACTAATGAAAAATAAGAGAAATTTCCGAAATTTTCAAATGCTGTACTTAATTCAAAATTGATCTTGTGACCATTTTTAGTAGTTGGTGAGATTAGCTGTATTATTTTAGAAGTTATGTTAAAAAGCAATTTGAAATTTTACAGAAATTCCGGTAATAAGCATATTTTGCTGTTTTTTGTCAGATTTTTCGTGTTTTTGAAAAAAAGACTTGAGAAATTTAAAAAATGACCTATCAAAAGTACCATCTGCAGGGTGTGATTTTAGATCTATAAAGTTACTGATCATAAGTTTTGGACAAATATTTCTATATGAAAAAGTGTTTACAGAAAAAGAAAAAAGAAAAAAAACATCATTGTAAAAACATAAATTTCTTCACTTCGTTCAGAATCTAAAAACTATAGAAATGGAAACAAAATCAAGTAATATTTTAAAAGTTATTCAATAACAATTAACAAATTAATAAGAAGGGTCTAAGACTGGGGTAGGAAATTTGTGGCTTTAGAGCCGCAGGTCACTTTTTAGCATTCAATTTGTAGCTCGATAGGTTACGCACTAACTGCAACATCAAGATTTTTATTTTTGTATAACATTTTAACTATAAAATTATCACTTTTCTTTCGAATATCTACGTAGGTTACAATTGTACCTAGCCCAATCATGACGTAATGGCACATATAGAATATTAACAACTAAAAAAAGGTTGTTCACACTCATTAAACATTTGGAATATTATGATTTTGTATTTTTTTTAGAAAAATGACTCTTTCAAACGAAACGGGTTGCCAACCTCTGGTCTATTATTGTAAAAATGTTTCTAACAGATTTTTTTACTGTGGGTGTGATCCTGCAGAGCGAAATTTGAAGTGCAAATATCGGCTAAAATACTATTCAACAATTTTGGAAGTTGCCAAACAATGTCCAATAAACCCCCAAAGTTTGTTAGAAGTGGTTGGGGGTTATCGCGTTAATGTTACGTTCACAAACGTATGAAAATAGTTTGACAATCGCGGTTGTTGGGAAGCGTTGTCTTACCGGCCTGCCACTTCGGCGTCGCCGCCGCCGCCGCCGCTCGAGTTGTTGCTGTTGCTGCACTTGGTAATGATAAGACGGTGTCTGGGGCGTTTGCTGTCCACTACCAGCGGTTGTCTCGTAGTCCCATCCGTAGTCGTAAAAGTCGCCCGGCTCCGAAGTGGTACCCGTGGCCGGATACGAAGACGACTCGAGCTGTGGCTGGTGGTATTGGACCACCGTGAAGTCGGTCAAGTCGTCACAGTCACCGGCCACGTCGTGCATGTGGTATCCGACGAAATCATCGCCACCGCCACAGTCATCGTCATACCCAATGTCGCCGAAACCCTGGTATTGTTGTTGCAGGTGCGGATAATCGCTCTCACCGCCTCCGTCGTCATAGTTCGGAGCTGTGGTGTCTGCCCGCTGTACCGGAGCTAAAATAAAACAAATGATGTATTTCAGACAATATTTTATTTTTAACAAGTCAAGTTAAGTTAATCTAAACGAATGTAAGTTAAGTTTAAAGTTAAGAGTTATTCATTTTTTTTTTAACTAATTTAAGTTACAAGTAAAATACAAAAAAAAATAATGATCCGACTACTTTATTTTTCTTTTAATTCTAACAATCCATGTCAACATACAATGCAGATTTTTGATAAAAGTTTATAACATGTTACCGGCAAAGGGTTGCAACTTCCATTCTATTAAATATTAAAAACAAGTACAAAAAGTGTTCATAACTTTGATACTTAATACCTTATTTATAAATATCTAATAATTCCGATTTCTTTTTCTTGATGTAAACAATTTGTTCAAAACATTTTTTATATTAGACAAAAACTATCTTAACGTGACTGCATAAAAAACTAATAAATAACTACATACTCGTATTGTGAAAACAAATGTAACTAGATGTTAGTTAGAAGCAGAGGCGTAACTTCAAAATTTGGTCCCGGGAGCGAATTTTTCAACGGGTCCCCCTCATCTAGGTATATATATTAAGAATATCTGAGGGGGTGTATTCACTTAACTAAAAATTTTTAAATTTTTTTTTTAATTTTATTACATACATTATTAAATAGTAAATACATATACTACGGTATATTATAGCGTATATTATATTAATATACCGTGATATGTACATACATAGTACGAAATACATTTCGTTGATATAATAATATTCACGCTCATACAGGCTACCACATAGTATAATAATAGTGATAATTTATAATTTTAAATTATTAAAAAAAATATATTTAGTTTTATAATATATTGTGATAGGCAAAAAAATAGTATTAGTTAAGTAATAAAAGTAAAAAAAAAAAAAAAAATGTATTATTTCAAGCCCCTCTGCGAACGGGTTAGGTTAAAACAAATAATTATATTTATTTATGTAGTAACTTATGAGAGATAATAGTCAAAGGAAATATTTATGTGCTATCATCACAATAGCTTTGATATGATAAATCGATGTTTAATAATAGCATAAAATATTCGTAAAATATACTACTTTTCAATTTTCGTATAAATTCGAACCAAATTTCTTCAATAAAACGATTCTGAGTGGAGCCTTAGTTGTATAAGACAATTTTACTAAAAAATAATAAAGTTTATCAATATAACAAAAGAAATTATTATGTTCTCAGCCAGTTTTGTATTCCACTATTGACTGAGAACAAGAAAAAAATCGAGGAGAAGTAATGGAAAAAATTTTCAAAAATTATTTTTTTACATTTTAGATTCTGTTTGAAATTTTCATGCCCAAAAACAATAAAATTATATTATTATTTATACTATTGTCTGTATACATTTAAATTTTCATGAAGTTTACATAAAAAAAGAAGAGTTTATAAGGTCAAATTTTGGCTAGTTTTTCCCAGATAAGTAAACTATTGAGAATTTCGAAGATATACCTCATAAGAATACGAACTAGACAAAAGACTTTTAAAAGTGGCTGTTCAACATTTTTGGACGAGTATTTCCAAATGAAAAAGTGCTAACAGAAAAAAATTAACTAAATAATAAATATTGCAGTAAAAATACTAGCTTTTTGGCTCCACTCAGAATCTAATACTTAAAGAGTTTAAATGGTTCAGACCAAATATTGTTAGTTCTCTAGTTGTGGGGGTAAAGAGGGGGAGGGGTCGTGCCAGATTAATTTAACCTATGTGCACCAAAGAGTTAAATACGCCACTGATCGCCTGTACAATAATATATGGATTCTCTCCTCCCCAGAAAAAATTTAAAATAAGCCACTGTACAGGACCATATTTTTCGGGACAGATATTAAATAGAAATTTTATATGTTAGTATAAGATTGTCCTAATTATGTATGTTCCAAAAAATACGGTTCTGTGTAATGTCGTCCCGTTCAATACTCATCCTATAAAAATACAATTCCTGTTATATATATATATATATATATAGGTCCCGATTTTCGTAGTCCTGAGAAATATTATCCTAACTCAAAGTATTTCGTCTATTTAACAGATTTATGCCATCTTAAATTTTACAATTCATGTTAATATCATTTTAAGAAAATTATAATATTGTTTAGAAATATTGTTCTTTCTATCATTACGAAAAAATATTTTTCTGAAAAATACTGATTTTCATAATTATATTCCTAGTTGATAAGTGGCCTCCATGACTAGTACTGTACATTTTTATGAAAATCTTTAGGTACTTGTAAAAAATATACACTATAACTTCTCTAATTTTTAAGGGTTTGTGTTTAGGTACTCAAGATGCTACATAAAATGTATTTATTTATTTTTTTCTGTGTACAACTTTTCGTATAGAAATACTTGTCCAAAAGATTCGATCAATAATTTTTTGAAACCCGATTCGCCTCTAGATTGTACTTTAAAGAGGTCATTTTTTAAATTCTCAATTCTCCATTTTTTTTTTTTTTTTGGAAAAAACTACCCAAAATTTGACAAAAACGACTCGAAAAGCATCACTATTTAAGTATTACTTAAATAGTTCTAAAATAATTATTAATTGAATATATTTATATTAATAAAAAAATCATGTATGAAATTGTTCATTTATTCTTCAAGTATGTGTATTCTAATTTCTTCCTTAGTCATACAAATGATGGAATAATTTTCAAAAAATACAAAATAATAAAAAAATTCCGGACCAGGATATTCTTCAAAATTTCTATAGGATACTCTTGTTATCAAGTATTGGTATCAATATATCAGTGTTGACATTTATAAGCATCAATAAATTATTTCATCGACAAAACGATTCTAATCAAAGCTTTTGTGTAACGTACTAATATTTCGACCCAAAAAAGTGTAGAAACAAAATTGAGTCAGGTAACTAAAATATTAACTACTGAAGTATCTTATCTACATTTCAACTTTCATAAAAAAATTGGATAGACCTATAATTTTAAATATGCATTTAAAGCCCGAATATTAAAACTTTTATACATAGCTTAAAAAGAATAATAATGTTTTAAAAATGTTATCAACTCAATAGTTTTGATCATAATAAGTAAAAACGTCAATTCTCTTGCATCATTATAGTACAGGTAATACATTAGGGCATTATTAACAACACGACTAAAAAGCCGGAAATACTTCGCGCGATGGGTGTACTTCGCACGACAGGTTGTAATCTCTTGACGGGCGTAATAAATTTTAAAGAAGCGATAAATCATTTCTTCAGTAAAACGATTCTGAACGAAGGAAGTTGATAATATAAGAAAAAAAAAAATG
>JAIPRM010015697.1:0-10002 GCA_025469315.1 Stegophylla sp. TES_Ste_2020 | reverse complement strand
TATTTTAATAATATTAATTGTGTAACCTCTAACTTGCAATGGACAAAACTGAAAAACTGGCATGAGAAGTACAAATTGAAAATTAAATTACATAAAAAATATAAATTATATTTGTACATTATATATAATATTATATATCTATGGAAATGTATCAAAAAAATTATCATTATAAGAAAAATTTGATAGTAAATGTTTGTAAACATTGACCCATCTACAAATGGCCGCCTACTCACTGGAAATTCTGAAATCGGCTATCTAGTACATTATATATATCTATGATTATGTCTATGGGTGAAATAGATTATATTTGATTATTTCAACAAATTAAAAAAAACTCAAAATTATTTATAAATATTTATAGTTAGTTGTTTTACTGACGTATTATTATCTCACTGTGGTTTTTAATGAATTATCACTGTTTTTAAAATATTTATCACTCTAATAAAATAAATTGTAATCGCAACATATTAAATTAAAAATTGTGATAATATTCAACACGTTATCCTTCAAAACATCCAATAATTTATTATTTTCTAAATTTTTCATAACACACATTTCTTTTCCTCTGTATGGCAAATAAAATCTTTTAGGATATATCTAGTTAATTTTAATAGGTACACTATATCAAGGTTTAAATTGCCAAGGGTTTTTGGTTTATTTAAGAACGAAAAAATGTTTTTAATCACCGAAGTCTACTAAATGTACGTTCTGGAGTTGATGTATCAACAGGTATTGTTACACATCACTTGATTTATTAATCTACCCTAATGTTTTGGCATTATCTTTTTATATTTCTTAAACGCTTTGTAAAGTTCAATATACTAGATTTCATGATTAATTAAGAGTAAAACTTAATTAAAAATTAATATTAAAATATGTAAGGTACGTTAATAAGTAAGAACCAAGTAATTTTACAATTTTATTTTTTTCTATTTTTTCACTAATTACATGTATTTCTACTTTCACATTACAAACACCATAATTTACTATTGTTGTCGCACAGAGAACTACCTCTTTGTTTATACATGTATGATATAGTTACAATGTATCGTACACACACAGACTTCTGTCTTATTTATAATTATGGTTAATTTACTACAATATCATCAAGCATAAGAATAATTTTCTTTGAATAACAATTTTAAGTCAAAGAAACTATAATTCACGGACTATTCTAAAAAATCATTCTCTACTTATTTCATCTAAGCCCTTAAAATATGCCCATGCATTTTTATTTAGGGCAATGGCACATAAATATGGGAGTGAAAAATTTTTCCATTTATGTTCTGGTCTATTGTGAGTGTTAATTGATGTTTCTTCTGTTCACGATAACGCTTTTCATGCACCATTAGAACCTGATTAAAACAGTCTTCGATAGCAAACCTGAAAATTGTTTTAAAATAATATTTAAACACAGTTTCTTTTTTAATAAACTGTTCTCTTAAAATCTATTGATATACTTTTATTTATTTTATTAGTGTGCTTGAGAAGCTTATGATTTTATAATGATGTTTAATTTTTTTATTTTTTTTATTTTACTATTTCTGAAACCCTTTTTCGTATAAAAATACTTGTTCAGAAGTTTCGATTAATAACATTATAGATCTGAAATCACACCTAAATTAAACTTTCAAGAGGTAATTTTTCAAATATCTCAATAACTTTTTCCTTCAAGAAGGGATTTCTGTCGAAAAGTTGACAATAAATAGTAAAATATGCTAATACTAGAACTTTCATAAAATTGAAGTGTTGTTTGATATAACTTAAAAATAATGTGGTTAGAAACTTGAAACCTTCATGAAACCTTCACCAACTACTAAAAATGGTCACAAAAACACTTCATAAAAATTTCAAAAACATGATTAATTTTGAGTTAAGTAATAAGTATAGCATTTTGAAAGTATGGTAATTTTCTCGGTTTTTATTTAATACAATTTTGAATTCTTGATATAAAGACTTAAAAATTTAATATGATCTCACTTACATATATGTCTAATTGACCTGAAAAAATCTCGAAAATCGTAAGTTAACTTTTTTCTCTATAACCGTTTGAAGTTAGAAATTTTGACGAAATTTATTAGTTTTACCTAAAATTACACACTTTTAACATACAAAAAAAAAAAAAAAAAAATAGTTTGACCTATCTTTTTAAAAATTCGAACGTAGGTGGAGAATTTTTTCGAATATATTTTGGTGCAATAAAATTTTTTATGGACTAATAATTAAACATTTGACAAGGATTTTATTGAAAATAAATCGGAGAAAGTATGGAAAAATTTTATGGTGTATTTCTTCTTAACGAACACCCTAAAGGGTTGGTAATGTTTTTTCACCATCTTTTGTATTTTTTGACACCAAATGCGATGGTGTGAGCTACATTAATTAGCTTGATGGGACGGATCCGGCACACGAGCCGTAGATTGGAGACCCCTTGAATAAAACATAATGATCAATGCAGTTTTGTAACAATTGTCAATACTCATTTTCCAATATTTTTTAATCCATGAAAATCCAAAAATAAATAAATAAATAAATAAATAAAACCTGCAGGACACGTGGTGCTATATATTTATTACACCCATTGTTCATAAAATGCTCCGTTAAAAAACATGATAAAATAGATAATTATGACCTTTACTTTTGTGATACACATACCACCCCACTAGGTGGTACATCTATTATGTAGCCATTTCTGATTGGTTGTGAAACGACTTTACATAATATCTATAATTATGTATTATATAGTAATAGTAATTACCAAATTATCAACAATCAATTGAATGATGAGAACCACAAGTATGGAACTTTGTATATTAGGTAGTGGAGATGCCTAAACCAATATACAAATTTTGCGAATACCTATCTATTTTATCAAGTTAAAAATCTTATATTTATATTGCCTTACTTGTACATGAAAAATGCGTTTGGGGATATGGCTAAAAGCCAAAGTGAATGTGCATCAAATGTCCAAAATAATGGTTGAAAATCGATTAGCTTTAGTAATGAAGCCAAAGTCATGCCAAGCACATAAAATATCAAATATTTACAATAATCCATTTTACGACGATTTGCAAATGCCCATATTATCATGACTGCGCCTGTTCCAGCACCTAAATTTATGATGTCATTAAATATAGAAAGTATAATATGTTAAATAATAATCTGACTTACAAATAAGAAGATTCATAGACAAGTTGTATTCATAATTATAGTCTGTGGTTAAAAGGTATAAGGAATGAAAAATAAATACGAAGGTACATAATGCCGAAAATATATCCTGAATAACTGGAATGCTATATGACAGAATTTGAAAGCCAATCGTATAAAATGTAAACAAAACCATGGTAAATGTACTTATATCAAAAATTAGTTTCGTATATATAGTGTCTTGACTATGAAATACAGCTGACCAAAACCAACAGTTAGCTGATACCTAAAAACAAAATTTAACCAAGTATAAATCAAGAGTTTAAAGAACTGAAATTGATATTTAAATTTATAAGTTTTTACTTTATTAGGAATCGAGGAATATTAATTACTTTACCTATGTAAAATAGGTAATAATTTAAGTAAATGTAATTAATAGTATATATTAAAATATGTCTGATAATAATTCTCACTTTTCTATTCTCAAAAATTTAATTATAAGAGACATATATAACTATACAATTTCATACTGCATAATTCATCAAAACGCATAATATGTATTATTTAAATTTATACACATGATTTGTGTACTTAACAGTCAAGAATATTGTAAGAGTATAATATATTTACAAATAAATATAATTTTATTGTATTAATCTAATCACACATTTAGAAACAATAAGTTCTTTTATCATCAACAGCTTTAACATAGTAACTTACCAATCATATCCATATATTTTGTATTGAAATTTTAGTACTCATATAATATGCTATCTACCGCAGTTTGGTGGTTTAATATGCTATCTACTGAATAAATTTTATCATTTTGTAATAAAAAGAGGCTTCAAACAAATTTTATTATATCTATAAAATAATTTATTATTTTAAAGTTAAGATTAGACTTGACAAAAATGAAATTAGTCTATGTTTGTGAGTCCTATTGACATATAAATTAACTTTCAACTATGAATTATTCAGTGGCGGCTCGTGAGGTTCACATGAGGCGGTGCACAAAAAATGTGTAAGATATCTATGTTAGATGATAAAAAAATTAATTTTGCTATAAGTACATACCAAAATAATGTATCTACTTATCTTATCTAAATTAATTTTTCCAAGCATTTTACCCCATTAAAATATAAATAAATTATAAAAAATAACTAACTAGTTATTATCAACTTATTATATGTATGAATATAAACACAATATCTTTATAATTATAATTTATTATTAGAGCTATACAATTATTATCGTTGGCCTACCTTCATATTTTATTTCGATTTTTTTTTCTGGGGATAAAGTTGAAAAGCTGATATTTAATAAATATTCAACAGTAACCATAATGTTTGATCGTTTGATGAGTTACAAACACAAAATTAAAACTACAGGTTTACTACCCACGAAAAATAATTAATAAAAGTATAAAATTAATAATAATAATATTCATTCAAAGAACTAAAACGCAAACAAAAACAAACCACACACATTACGGTGTTTGACGAAACTAATGACGAATAAAAGCTTACTGATGACATCATAAAAATATGATTTTAATCTGTTTTTACATTATATTGTAGATATTATAGTTAATTATAGTTGAATTGACAGCCTGCATACTGGCGGCAGTTAATGGATAATGTACAATGTGTTATTGTTTCGACGAATGACGCGATATCGCGATAGCGTTACACGATAAAGTAGGTTTGGTGCACAAATTAAATGTGCTCCAAATTGCCATACATTACTAACCGACGCGTCGCGACGTGTCGAGGCATGTAGTTGATTTTTACACGGCCGCCCGGAGCACAAACAATTTGTGCTCTGCGAAATTATTTAATCGTTTATAAACACATTTCTTACCGTAAAAGCTGCAATAACTTTATTTTTATTATTATATATTTTAGATTCTGAATGAAGTGAAGTTACATAATAATCAATTATATATTACTAAAGGAATCTAATATTTTTATATAATTTTTTTGGGTGGTTCACGTGTTCCTGTGCACCATACCACGAGCCGCCACTGGAATTATTTGTGTAATATTATAAAATTTGTTTAGTATTGAGTACTTTATACAAAGGTAATGCAAAAATAAATACTATCTTGCATATTACTACACCACTTTTTGTCTTAATATCATAAAAGATTTGTTATATTTTATAAGTTACTAAACTAAAATAACATTAATATTAATTCAGAAAATTTAATTTACCAATGTGTAAGGAAACCATATTTTACATGAAGGTGATAAACACATTTCTTCCTTAAAACCAGTAAACATCGCAAAATCTGTTAAAACATTTAACAAAGAAAACGCTACGGACGCAGGTTCTTCAAGGCCCCATAGTCTTTTCATAGGCCACTATAAAACGACAAAATATGTTATTGTTTTGAACAAATTCATTATAACAATTTCTATACAAAACCTTTCCATTAAATTTCGGAATTGACCAACCAAGTTCAGCCAAATTTTCAACCACGGGCCATAGGCAATCATATTTGCATTCCTCAGAGCATTTACATGTAAAAACATCTGAAGCTAAAATGCAACCACTACTGTTGTATCTTCCATCATCTAAATATCCATTATACAAACTCATTAAATTAATTAGGTCAGTAGTGAAAAACAATAATGCATTTACCTTTGTCGCATTCTGAAACACAGTCAGTAAAAGAAGAGAAGCCGTCATAAAAAGAACAATGTCCAAACACATGAGTCAATGCAAAAATGGTCAACATAAATAAATATTGAGTCATTTTATAAATATTTTATTTACAATGATCTTTACTGGTTATGTTTTATGACTAGAAAACACACGTCTTTATTTAACACATCGACATTGAACTAATCAATATGGCAATGATGGTGATGGAGAACGGGGTTAATATTTAATCCCCCTAGAATATGACGTCAATGAGTAACAACAGTGATACCAACTGATAAAGAGGTAGTAATTTATCAAGATGTATAAAAAAGAGGTTTTCCAGTTCCTGTGGGGAAATCGATAACAGCAGGTATATAGCGGTAGATAGCCCCCATGCAATGTTAATATATTTTGGCGACTTCTCGTAGGATGAAACTGCTATGAAGCGCTAGTGTCGTTGAGATGCAGGGTGGTGGTACCTCTATTGTAAGTAGCAGGCGCGGATTCAGAGGGGGACTATGGGTACTCGGGCACCCCCTGTCACATTAACCACACTACACAAAATCGTATAAAATTATTGACTGATTAAAAAACATGATATTTTTTAACGCAATCGCTTGCTACACTTGGGTGAAATTGAAATGCAATAAAATGTAGGTATTATAAAAAAGCTGTATATTATATTTCTCACCATGGGTTTTGTTCGATCATTAAATGGAATTTGTAGGGGTATTAAATTTAAAAAAAAAAAATACGATAATAATTTTAAACTTTAAACGCGTTTTTGTCAACATTTGAGTAGTATTTCCTAAATTTTGAACAAACTATTGAGAAAATTCTGATTCATAAAGTTTGCTGGTCGAAACTTATGGACGAGAATTTCTATATGAAAAATAAAATGAACATAATTTTAAAAACACTAGCTTTTTCACCCCACTCGGAATGTAAAACGTAAAATAAACTGAGTAGATTATTATAGTAAATTAAACAAATGAAGTGGATAATTTATTAAATGTTTTCTTTTTTTCTAATAGAGATATAATTAATGTATAATTTATTTTACATAGAGATTTATATGAAGGTGTAATTAGTAGTTAGTTCCTATTAGTATTCAGTTTTATTGGTTGAGCACCCCCTTTTTATAATTTTCTGGATCCGCAAAAAATGTATTGGTTTTAAAAATCTGTGTGTATGTTTTTTTTTCGTATGTATGGAAGCAAGATTTTGGGTAGAGATACAGGTCAAAAAATTTCGATCAGTAACTCTATAAATCGGAAATATTGTCTAGTCGGTACTTTAAAAAGGTCATTTTTTCAAATTCTCATCACTTTTTCAAAGCGGATGCCTAGTCTACAAAAATTGACAAAGACGGGAAAAAACTGAATAACCCGAATTTTCATAAATTCGATTTTATATTTTTATTATAACTTTAAATATAATAGAATAACAAAATTTAAATTTTCACCAACTTTAACTTAAAATATTCACATGCACAACTTATACAATTTTCAAAAACATTTGGCCAATTTTGAAGACCAGAACTATGAAAATATTGGAAATTTCTCGTTTTTTGTAATTTTTTAATTCATACAATTTGAATGTATGGATATTATGACCTGAAAATTTAATACAAACATATTCGTTTGTATTCTTAAACAGTACTGAAAAAATCTTAAAAATCGTGAGTCAAGTTTTTGTTTTATAACGGTTAAAAGTTGGCATTTGGACAGAATTCATTAGTTTTACTTAAAATTACACACTGCAACGCAAATAAAAAATAATTGGTACCACCGATCTTTACGAAATTTGACATTTAAATAGAAAATTACAAGGTGAATATTTTGGTGCAATAAAATTTTTTACGGACGAATAATTGAAAGTTTTATAAGGTTTTGATTGAAAAATAAAAATGGAAAAAGTACCGGCAAATTAACTGGAAATATCGAAATAAATGTTGTCATGAAATCTATTTTAGTTATTTGGTTATAACTTACAAAATAATAGAGGTAGAAACTTGAAACAAATACTTGAAAAAAAAAAATGATTTATCGTTTCTTTAAAATTCAATATAGCCGCCAAGAGTATCTCATTCAAGGTGCTAAGAATACCCATGGTGCGAAGTATGTGCGGCTTTTTTTCTTTTTTTCTGAAAATACTTTTTCGTATGGAACTACTAGTTCAAAAGTCTTTATCAGCTACTTTTTGAAACCGATTTTGTCTTTAGTTGGTACTTTAGAGCAGTGGTTCCAGTAGCGTAGCTGAAGCTCCACCAAGGAGGGGGCGATTTGTAAATTATTCTTAACCTAAAATATTTTTTCATCATTCATATAATAGAACGCTTATTTTCTTGCCATTCAAAATTTTGACAGTAATCGTGCTTTTTTACATTCATTAAATAAACCACAGAATCATACATAGGCGTATTTAAGTAGGGGCTTAGGGGGGCTAAACCCTCTCAAAACCACTCAGAGCCCCCCAGATTTTTTGAAAATTACTTAAGGTTTATATACTTTGTGGGAGCTAAATCAATAAATAAACATTTTAGCCCCCCCCCAAATATTTTTTCCTCGTTACGCTAATGCAGTGATGCCCAACCTTTTTCCTTTGGCGGGCCACTTTGGTAAACAATTATCTTCAAACGGGCCACAAAGTATAAAAGTACAAAAATAATCTTACATATTGGACTTTCTTATCTTTTACAGTCTGTTGAAGAGATTATGAATTAAATAAATGATAATGAACACTAAATTTCAACCAGATTTTTAATTATCAGTAAAATAAGTACAAGCTTAAATTTCACATTAAAAATAAGAGTAAAACATTTTTGTATAGTTTTTAGTCTTATTATTATTGTATTTTTTTGAATAATTATTTCAATGAATTCATAAATTTAAATAAAAATAATATATGAAAATAAATAATTCAAAAATTTTTTCATACATTTTTAAATTCTTTTTTTATTTTAGAAAATTTGTAACGGGCCACATAGAATACCTTCGCGGGCCACATGAGGCCCGCGGGCCGCGGGTTGGGCACCACTGCGCTAATGGAACCATATATTATGTCATATTAATTAAAAATGATAATACGTATATAGGTAACTCGTTTTTGTGTAAAAATTCGTAATTATGACAAAAGTAAAAGAATTTGATTAATATTATGATTTAATAATACATAATATTATCTATTATTATAAATTTATAAATGAAACAGGTATTTCATAAAAAATAATGTATAATAATTTGTTTAAATCTTGTTACTAAAAAAATCATTGTTGTCAATGACAAATTTTAACGATTGTTTCTTAATTTCACTCAAAATAAAATATCAAAGTATAAATAGTTACAGCAAAATCGTTTTTTCTTTTTCTTTTAAAAATGGCCCTCGGTTGATAAACGCTTATATATGTAATTATAAATAATATATATCGATGAAAAAACCCAAGGAGGGGGTGATCCACCCATCGCCTTCCCTTCTAATATGTCACTGAGTGGTTCTAAATGTTTTTTGGTTCATGATACACTATTATATTCATTATATTCATAAAGATCGGCTGAACCAATTATTTTTTTTATGCGTTTAAGTGTGTAATTTTAAATGAAACTAATGAATTCTGTCAAAATTCCAAGTTTAAACAGTTATAAAAAAAAAAAACTTGACTAACGATTTTCGAGATTTTTTTGAATACTGTTAGATATATATATGAATATGTTTGTATTAAATTTTCAGCTCTTAATATTCATACATTAAAATTTTATGAATTAAAACCTAACAAAAAAACGAGAAATTTCCGAAGTTTTCAAAATGTCGTACTTACCAAAATTGGTCAAATGTTTTTTAAAATTTTATGAGGTGTGCGCGTCATTATTTTTAGTAGTTGGTGAGAGTTTCAACTTTCCAGGTCCATTATTTTTGACGTAATGTCAAAAAAACAATCAAATTTACGAAAATTCGCGTTATGCCGTTTTTTGTCAATTTTTGGATAGTCTAGGCGTGCGCTTTAAAAAAATATTGAGCATTTGGAGAAATGACCTCCCAAAAGTACCATCTTGACAACATTTCCGATCTATAGAGTTACTGATCGAAACTTTTAGACCAGTATCACAACCCGAAATCGTGCTTCCATACCATACGAAAAAAATAAATAAATAAATAAATAAAAAAAAAAAAACACAGATATGTAAAACCAATACTAATATGTTTTATAGT
>JAIPRM010015696.1:0-10003 GCA_025469315.1 Stegophylla sp. TES_Ste_2020 | reverse complement strand
AAAAAACCAAAATCGAGTAAACCCCGGGCGGCTCCGCTCGGGTGCGCTGGCGCTATAATATTATTATGGGTACCTATGTCGTCGTCGCGGGTTCCGCGGCTCGCCCCGCCCCGCGATTGGCCGTCGTCGCGGTGGGGACGAGCTGGTCTTCGTCTTGATAATATGTAAAGATAAAGATTTATTTTTTATTTTATTGTTTTTTTTTTTTTTAATAAATATTTTTGTTTAAATTTAATTTTTTTAAATGCTTATTTGAGTGTTTATAATGACGTTTTTAAGCGCTTATTTTAATGATTTCAAGTGCTATAAGTCCCGAGCTCCGGTAATTAGTAATAATATAATACTATATTGGATCACAATAATAATCACGTCCGCAAAATATGTTTTCCATTAAAACTTAGCTCTTGTGCACCAAAATATTATTATACTATAAAATTTAGTTTTTAAAACTACTGAGATTTCCGATCGTACTCCGTACACATATATTATATACTTAAATTATATATAATATATGCGTGTGCGTGCGATGATAATTAAGCGACTATTCGGTCGAGACGAGCAAAAGTTTTCGGGGAAACTCGAGTTAAATATATTATTATTATTATAATTTTCGACGTCAGATGCAGGTCACGCGGGCTGCGTCGCATTCAAAACCGATAATTAATAAAACTAAACGCGGTGCGAGTGAAAACAAACAAAAAACTGTCGTAGAAAAATTCAAACGCGCGATTGGTTCGTAATATATTATTATAACGTCGTCGTGTTTAATAGTAAGTGGAATTCGAAAATATTTCTCTCATCATAATATGAGCACCAAAGACGTTTTGAAAAAAGAGGATTTTAAACGTGTTCGGCTCCTGCGCGAATGTCCTATTATCCTCCGCGTTAATTATAATATTTTTATGGGCGAGGAGTGTGTGTGGGGGGGGGGGTAGAAAAAAAAGTCAAATAAACTAATTCAATTCCGATACGGCCTCGTGTATATCGCATTTAACCATCGCCGAGCGGAGTGACGCGGAGGCGGATTTTAATTGGATAGACGAATGAAAAAAATAAAAACCCGTTTAATTACCTTCACCCGGGGTCTCGTGCGGGTCGGTGAGGGGGAGAGTGGAGGGGAAGCGAATTCGTTTCGTTCATATCTCGCGCCTCCTCCACGGGGCGGCTTCCCCTCTCTCCGTTTTGCAAATATACGCGCGCACGTCATTAATCAACTCGTTTTCCGCCAGTTTTCGCACAGGACCACCGCCGCCGAATGCGAAGTGGAAGACACGGGACTATGGGAGAGAGAGAGAGAGAGAGAGACCGACCGGCGGCGGTGTAGGCATATATTTATAATTATATATATATAAACGAACTTCAAAAGTATATAAGTAATTAAAAACGGAAACGCGGCCAAACTGTCGTCGCACCGCCTTATCCCCCTTTTTTTTTTTTATCAATCCGTTCCAAGAAAGGATTATATTTTATAAAACGGACATTCGGCCGCGCGCGTCTTTGTTACAGTGGCGACCGGTATTTAAGATATCCGCTTGCGAGCACACATATATATATATATATATTTAAAGTCGGGCCAGTCGATACAATAACCTATTGTTCCCCGGGTCCGAGGCGATTCTCGCGGAACTTTGGCCGCCCAGATAGTAATAATAATAATTTGACGGCGCGCGCACAATGCGAATTATTATTATTATTATTATTATTATTAATCCTATTAAAACGCCTCCGCAATAATATAACACTGCGGCACCACAACTGATCCGTGTATATACGCGCGCGTACCTTTCCCGAACCGCATTTTACTGACCGCGTATTCTTCTTATCGTTTCTCTCGTACGTAATAATAATGATAATATTATTATGATCACGCGTGGAAATCGTTGAAATTTAATTTCCTCCCAGACGCGTTTCTGTCTGCTCGCATAACGTTCTATTCTTTTTGGCTCGTACGTTCTCTATTCAATAACGTAATACAACATCTCTAAGAATAGTGTATATCACTCTTTATATCAATCTGTCTTACAATATTATTATGTTATAGTAATTTGGAAGGGGGGGGGTGCTTCCAAAAATGTTTCAAATAAACCAAGTACCAAGTATTCAACAAAATAATATAATTCGTATAATTAAAGAAAATAATTTCGTCGGATCTATTTTTACCAACTACAAAGAATTAAATGACCTTCCACTTGAGTTGCTTTTTAAAAAACGTGCAGTTATGTTTGTTTTTAAAAACATAAGTTGGTATTCTCTTCTTTAAGCCTTGATAAAAGAAGATTTCCCACAAGGGAAAACAGGTTATACGATATAATAGTGTTAGCTACAAATAAAAGTTTTGGTCAAAAATTCATTAATTATTATTTGGGCGCTGTACTCTTTAATTCGTTACCTAATCATGTTAAATCATATTTAAACAATAAAATAAAATTTAAATAACGTTTAAGTATTGTTCTGTATAATGAAATGGATTTATATATTAAGACTAATTAGTTTGATTGTAGATTTTGAAGTATTATTAGTTAAGAAATATTCATTATATTGACTAAAATGTGTTACGTAATACAATTTTTTTTTCTTTATATTATATACTTAAGTAACTCCCTACACCAATACAATCATGCTTAAATGTGTAGGTAAATTTGTTATATTATTTGTTATATAATATATTATTATTTCAAAAAAAAAAAAAAAAAACATATTTTGTTATTTTGCTACCATCGAAGCATAGGCGCGCAACTAGAACCTAAATATTGGGGATGCTAAAATCACACATAATGAAAAACACCTTGGGGCCTCCCACTCCAACGCCACCAAATGCCATTTCCCCCATTTATATTTATGAATCACAGTAACCATTCTAAAAGTAAACATATCTGTTATAATAACTGTATTATTTTACAAAATTCGATTCCTTGATAAATTGTTGACATGTTGGCATAACATGTTGGGGAGGCACTAACAGAACAGATATCAATACATCGCGTGCCACACGAAAAATGACTGTAAAAGTTGCATATTCCCTACGGCATTAAAATACCCATCAGAGGAATTATTTAAACTGACTAATATAATATTATCTGTTCATAAATTATGCAAATTTTAGTTAAATCCGTCCATATTCTCAATGCTACAGAAATAATAGACAGAAGAACGGGAAAATAAATTAAACCATCATACACTTTATTAACTAGTTATATAGGAATTCTTCTATTTTCAACAATTTCAATAATGAAGTAAAAAGTTCACGCGAAAGTCATTCCAATAATACCAATGATATTATAATGAATATAATTAGTGAAAATCAAATAAAAAAGGCCATAAATAAAATATTCAGTGTTCTTGACGATGATGTGTGTATCAATAAAATCATAAAAAGTCAATATGTCTAAACATAATATCGTATAATATATTAACATGTACCTATAATACGAGTATATAATGTTGATTAAGTTTTTGTTCTATAGTATTTTTCTTTCTTTTTTTTTTTTTTTTTTTTTTTAGTTTTATTTTTGTTTTTGTTTTTGTTCTTTTTTTTTTTTATTTCTTTTTTTTTTTTTTTTTTTTTTAGTATTCTTTTTCTCTTTTATCATGTTTTGTTATTAATTATATCTTATTTTAATTGCATATTATTTACTTTAAACGAATTGTGATATCGTTGAACTCCGTACACCAGAGCATACGAGCATAGCTTAGTTGGTATTCGTATCAGCTGTTATTAAATTATTTTATTGTAATTAATTAACTGTAATTGTTTTGGCTGAATAAATAATAATAATTTATCATAATTAATTGACGTCAGACTGTCTTAAAACCTATGACGGGTTACAGGTTGTTTCCCCTTTGGCAAAGATAATGGAATTAATGAAACCAGTAGGATCATATATATGGATCAATGGTCTTTGACGCAAACGTAGCCAGTTTAAAAATCAATAGCCAGCAAATAAACAAACACTAGATAATACCAGAAATACTATATACTTGGATTTACTTATAATCATAAATAGATTACGATTGAATAAAGTAAATCTCCTAGCAAAATTATAATAGCTCAGAATTCCGCATAAAAGGTGTTCATCAATAATCAGGCCGACCCTGATTTATGCATGGCTATTATGAGCCATAGAGTCTCAAACGAAAATGAATGTGCTGCAAATACCTATTTAAAACCTATTTCTTGGAATAGTTCAAAAAAGCCCTTTGACTTTTGTGATTCCACGATACCGGACTTTGAATTAGATTTAGTACTGATATTGTACTTGGCCAGTTGGATCAAAAGACATTTCCAGAAATTGAACACAAAACTAAACTTCAAAAAGATGAGATGTGCATTACAAAAGTGGTGAACGACGTAAAATAGCTGACTTAAACCACCCGTCACCACAAAATGTCTTTCTTTTATTGACATCGAATTTCTATAACATAAACTGTTATCTCGTAGTTACTGTAAATTTGAATTTAAATTGAACCGTACAAACACTTGTTGAAACAATTAAATAAATAATTATAACAAAAAAAAAAAAAGTAAAGCATAGACAAGAAAGGCAGTGGTTGATAACGGTAGAATTATAAAGAAACGATAATGCATATTTTCAATAAGATTTTAAACGAAGGAAGTTAATAATATAAAGAACAATACTAGTCGTCATTTTCAACACACTCACCCAAAGCATCCGAACTGAAGAGCGAAGAATATTCGTGGTGCGAATTTCGTTCGGCTTTCTTGTCTATACTTAACTTTATTTTTTTTTTTATCTAATGAATAAAGAAAAGGAAAAAAAAATTAATGAGAAAAAAATAGTATTAAAAGAGTGTCCAAGACTTTTTTTTCACATTTTCAAAATTTTCTCGCGCCAAAATATTTCTCATATTCCCAGTCTTTTTTGTTAAATTTTGGGTAGTTTATTCTAAAAAAACAAAAATGAAAAATTGAGAAATTCAATAAATTACCTTATCAAAGTGCCAAATAGAGTCGAATTCGGTTTCAAAAAGTTTTTGATAGACACTTTGAGATAAGTATTTCTATACGAAAATGTGTTTACAGAAAAAGAATAATAATAAAAGACATCATTGTAATAATACGATTAGCTTTTTCATTTCGTTCAGAATCTAAAAGTCAATAGATATAAATAAAAATATTACCACTTTCTCGAGGTGTGTTCGCAAACACGCAACACACTGCGTGGGTGTAATTTTTTTTAATAAACGTCAAAATCGATTTCAAGGAGTCTTAAAAAAAAAAAAAAAAAAAAACATAAAAATATATTATGATCCGTAGTCACACACGTTTTAGTTTAAGGGACCCAATAATATATCCGATGTTACCACATGTCCACAAACACATAAAATATCTAAAATTTCAAAATACACTTCAACTGGGCTCGATTTTATAGGTTCAGGTATAATATTTCGTAAATCCATAACTCACCAAACTTTTTGATTTTAAAAAAACTTTAACAGACTTAATGAATTTCAGGTAAAATTGACAATTTTTAGTAATTAATTCATTGTAATGATACCAATTCAAGGGAAAGTTATTAATTATTTTAATCAACTTAAGAACACACTACGTAAATATTATATAGAATATAATATTGTTGTTCCTTAGGGTCTTAGACTAGGGGAGGTGATCATACGACTCTTTTTGAACTCTCTTTTTATTAATCTCGTATTAAAAAGGACATTAGTCATGTTTTCATGATTGTATTGTTTTACACTGCTTCTGGGTGGAGCGAAGAAGCTATTGTTTGTATCATAATGATGTTTATTTTTGATTTTTTTTTCTGTTAACACTTTTTGTATAACAATACTTGTTCAAAAATTTTGAGCAACAACATTTCGAATCGGAATTTACCTCTAGATGATAGTTGTGAGAGATCATTTTTCGAAATTCTCAATATCTTTCTCAAAATTTGATGGAAATTGAAATATTTTGGTGCAAAAACATTTTTAATATAAGACATTTTTTTGTTTTTTCTATTTATTTCTTGTTTTAACAATTTTTTTCCCCGCTCTCATTTAATATTGAGATATAAATATGGCTGAATATAAAAAAAGAAAAAAATCGTTGTAACTGTAAACTTTATAACTTTTAAGTAAAATTGTCTTTCAAGAAAATAGAATACTATAAACGTATTATAAATGTCTTAAAAAAAAAAAACCGAAGTTCCGCTCAGAATCGTTTATGTGAAGAAATTATTTATCGCTTCATTTTGTATTCGCTACGAGAATTGTTATTTTGTATTCATTTTTTATTTTGTGTTGCAATGCGAGTTGAAACACTACACACACACAAACGCGCGCGTGCGCGCGCACGCATGCACGTACGCACACTATGCTCTACTAAAAAAATAATATCAGATCAGTGGAGTTGTACTTATTTTTTTTTACATTTATATGTCGGTAGATGGTACACAATTATCACCACCATTATTTTCATAAATAAATTTTATAATTAAAGTTAGGTTAGGTATAATACTAATAGATTAAAACAAAAATTGAATTGAAGTATTAAAAAGCATTAAATTTACATTCAATGAAATATAATATAAATACAGGGTGATTTTTTTTAAGCGCTCCCACTCAAAACTAACTAACCTTTTTTGCCTGTAAAAATACAAAAATTTGAATTTTTTTGAAATGTTCAAGTCACTCTAAAAACTATGTTTTCCATAACCTCTTTTTTTCATATAACCTTAAGATTTTCAGTGGTGATACAAACTTTTTTTCAAATGACAGCCCCTTATTTTAATTCAGGACATTTTTGTGTGAATTTCTAAGGGTAGTTTATACTTTACAATATATTAAACACAGAAAAATTACTCGAGTAAAATTCCGTAATTAAAATAGGGGGAGGGGGTGTGATTTGATAATAAAAAATTGTTATCACCACAGAATGACATGAAAACAAATTCCAAATTTTATAATTTTATGACCAAAAAAAAAGGGTGGGCATGTTTAGTGAATCACCTTGTATATCTATTTTAAAAATACAAAAATATGTAAAAAAAAAACAACTTATTGTTTACAAAACGTTTACATAATATTCATATTGCATTCAAAAAAAATTCTGTTTAGAGTTTTATAATAATGTACAAATAAGGGCGTATTTTGAAGTTTCGCCGCAGGTTAGGCGCAATATTTGGTTGCTACACGATACTGCAATACAACTTTCTAAACGGAATTTCGATTAAATGTCGTAAAACAAACGGATTTAAGTAGAGATTTAAGGGCACGCGTTCATCCTGATCTTTTGCTTCACGGCACCGAGTCACTCTTTTCGAGATACGTATTACCCAACAACGATAATGTATCATAACAATAATAATAATTCATAAGACAGACGAAGAGAAATTATAATAATCGAAATCTGCTGCATGATTTTATTGCACGACATGCATCTGCACTTTATAATATTATTATGAAACGCGTAGAATTTATTTTGTACGCAATCCGATTATTATTATTATTATTATTATTATTATTATTACAGTGATTTATGCAAATCGCAATGCGAATACGAGATTCTTGCGGCTCGGAGGTTATCGATTTATTTTTGTTCGCCAACACACCACGTTGGTATAGATGTAATTAAAATAATAAACGCGGTTATTTATGCGCTATCTGTGTTTTTCCGTATCCACCTCCGACTGAGTTCTTTACGTGCCTCAGAGGGTAAATTAAATTTCTCTCCGAGCGAAAGTCACCCAGTCATCAGAGAAGATTGTCCACTATATTATTATTTTTATAACGGCGTTTTGGATTTATCTTCCCCCCCCCAATTTTATAAGAAGAATAATATCACATATTTTATCCGGATGAAATATTAAATCCGTTTGAATTTAGATTGCTACGAGCGAACAAAACGCAATTTTAAAAATGGCATCATCATATTATTATTATATAGAGTACAAATGAAATAAACGACGCTGTTAACTGGATTGAAGAAATGAATAGAATGTCATTTCTATAAATTCATTGAACGTATAATATTATAAATTAAGTTATGTTCTTATTATATAATTTCATATATCGTTGTCAACCGGAGTACTGAAATAATTACACTTTCTTAATAATTACAAAACCGTATTATTTGAGATTCATATAGAGGAGAAATATAATGATTTCACATTATATTTTGACGTTTAGTTTTTTTTTTGTGTTCCTTAAACACTTATTCGTGAAAAAAACCGTTTTTAAATATTCCAACCAACTCAAAGCAAATACGATACTTCAGAGCGATTATTTTTCGAATAATAAATTAAAATTTGAGTAAAACCGGGAAAACATGTCGTACACAAGATTTTTTTGGAATAGATTTCAATTATTTAGTCATAAATTAGCTTTTAAACTCTTTATCTTAGTAAGTGTAATAAAGACATTTTTTGTAGTTTCAATTTCAATAAAACTTGATTTTTTTTTTTTTTTTTTTTGATTAATACAGACTCATAATATGTCCTGAAAAAATATCACGTTTCCAAATTCTTTTTTTTTCATGATCGATTAAAACTAGAATTTATATAAAACTTGTCATTATCACGTAAAATATCAATTTTTCATTCAAAACATCACAAATTATTAAAGTAGTTCTAAATCCGGTATTTTTTAATTTTTTTTTTTTTACCAATAGATTATTGAAATGTTTTCGAGATTTTTTTAGGTCAATAAGACATATTATATGTAAGTGAGGTGAAATTTCAAGTCTTAAATAATCCTGTTCAGTAATTAAAAATTTTATTAAGTACATAAAAACCAACGAAAAATGAGAAATTTCAAATATTTTCAATATGCTTTACTTAACTCAAAATTTATCAAATGTTTTTGAAATTTTATGAAGTGTTCTCGTGAATATTTTTAGTAATTGGTAAATGTTTTAAGTTTTTTAGCTACATTGTTTTTGAAGTTATGTTAAATTCTATTTTATGAAAATTCTGTTAATAGCATATTTTACCGTTACATTTTTTCGACAGATTTTCCTTATTTTTGGAACAAGTATTGATATAATACTGAAATAGACACAATTGTAATATTATAATTACCAAGATGTATTTTTTTTTTCTTTTTTTAAAGAAATTGGTTTATATAACCCGACATAACCTGACCTAACCTAAAGGGTGATTTATTAAAAAAAAAAAATAAATAATACATATGAATATTAAAACCAAGAGTGACAGGTATGTTATTAGAACCCATTGGGTTATATAATACACAGGTGAAGTGTGAACCTAACATCGGAGCAGTTATAATAATAATCAGAGCTCATAATTTCTAGCATTTGCATATTTTTTTTTTTAGAGATCCCAGAGGTACCTATGTGAGCTATAAATTTGTTTCTTATTTTGGAGTATAAGTGCTACTTTGCTTTTTTTTTGCTTATTTTTGGATTTTCGCATGATTTTTATCATTTATTTTTTAATTCTCTTTTTTTAGCCTAAAACATTTTTAAAAAAACTATGCTCAGTAACAATCGAAGATCATTTCACTTTGAAAACATGTACAAACATCTGATTGTTCAATGTAATTTTCAAGATAAATACATGATTAAAAAAAAATTTAAAAAATATATATTATCAAATTTATAAAAAAAAAATTTTTAACAGAACAATCGCAGAATAAATGAGTACCACAAGTTGTTCTAGACACAATAAAGTACAATAATTCCGATGTAATATTATAAAATTTTTTTTTTTTGCATATTTTAGTATTTTCGGTGCATATTTAAGCGCTCATAACAACCTTTTTTAGAGCTATAAGTTACGAGCCCTGATAATATTAATTTCTTATACGGGGGGACAATATTATATTCGCCTAAATGTAATTGTTTTAGATTCTGAACGAAGTGAAGAAGCTTATGATTTTACAATGATGTTTATTTTTTTTTTCTTTTTTTTTTCTTTTTAGATTCTGAACGAAGTGAAGAAGCTTATGATTTTACAATGATGTTTATTTTTTTTTTCTTTTTTTTTTTTTTTTATTTTTTATATTTATTTAAACAATTTTTCGTATA
>JAIPRM010015695.1:0-10003 GCA_025469315.1 Stegophylla sp. TES_Ste_2020 | reverse complement strand
CTATGTTTAAATTTTCATAAAATTCGGATCAAAAAATGATGGTTTCCGAGTCGTTTTTGTCAAATTTTGGGTAGTTTTTTCCAAAAAAAAAATTGAAGAATTGAGAAATTCAAAATATAACCTCTCTAAAGTACAATCTAGAGGCAAATTCGGTTTCAAAAAATTATTGATCGTAACTT
The DNA here is from genome assembly GCA_025469315.1 of Stegophylla sp. TES_Ste_2020. Classification (NCBI taxonomy): domain Eukaryota; kingdom Metazoa; phylum Arthropoda; class Insecta; order Hemiptera; family Aphididae; genus Stegophylla; species Stegophylla sp. TES_Ste_2020. The sequence continues at coordinate 9,824 of JAIPRM010015695.1, read as the reverse complement.
TTGGACAAGTATTTCTATACGAAAAGTTGTATACAGAAAAAAAAATAAACATCATTGTAAAAACACTAGCTTCTTCACTTCGTTCAGAATCTAAAAATGTATTCAGGTACCCATCTGATATTTTAAATTAACAATATAAATATTGAATTTAATTAATTAGTATTGATGTTTATAATTAATATTGAATTCAAATATTTATATTATGTATTGTTATAATTTAATTAAAATTCTTTTCCTACTTTGGAACAGGATATTGCTGTGTTAATCAAGCTCACAGATATATAAACATGCATGTGATAAGGCCTAACTGTTAACATCCAAACGTCATAAGAGCGATTTTCAAAATTGTGATGTTTATTTCAAATAATCCATTAGCGTAATTAGGAGAAAAAATTTGGAAGGGGAAGCTAAAATGTTTATTTATTTAGACCCCCCCAAAGTATATTAACCTTGAAAAATTAACAAAAGATCTAAGGAGGGCTATGAATGGTTTTGAGGGCTTATCATTTAATGATTCATCATAATGTTTGTTGGAATAATTTTATTCTATTTTTAAACATGTTATCGATAAGCTACTCTTCGATATGACGATTTGATCAAAGTAGTTCATAAATAGGAACAAGCATAGGCACAATTATGATAAAAATTTCGGGTAGAGGGTATATATATATATATATATATATATATATGTATTTGTTTAATTAGCCTCTCCTAATGGCATCAACCTTATGTGATTTATAAAAATGTGGGGAGAGGAGCTTTTAATGGATTTTTTGGGAGCTAAGTCTCTCAAGTCCCCACATTAAATGTCCCGATTTTTAATCTCAAATAAATTACAGCTCTATTATACATATATTCACGACGTAATAATACCTGTTTGCACTTTTCACCCACCTATTTCAGTGCATGTAGTTCTATTATTTATTCGAAATTTAATTCATTTTTTTAGTTTTCGAATACCATCCTACAGACATATACAAATTGTCACACAGGCACGTAGCTAGGGGGTGGCCTGGGGTGGCCGGGCCACCTTTAGAAGTTTACTGGCCATTCCAACTATTTTGTTGATGTACTTAGGTTAAATTAAACGTTCATTAAATCTCAAATCGAACAAAAATCATTGAGAGGAAGGATATGAACATCAAATAATTCTGATTTTATAAGTTTTTAATTCAGCATAATATTATAACATAACATTTATTACAATTATTATTAGGTACATTGTTACAGTGATATTTTGACACCTATTTTTGTTCATCGAGTGCCCTATTCCAGTGATGAATGAAAATTACTGATGGGAGTGAGAATTAAAATAAAAATTTAGTACAGAAGCCATAGGTTAAATTGGAGTGACTATAGAAATATTGCTATGAAGTTATGAACATATAAAATGTTTGAAATAAGACTTACTCGTTATTTTCAAATTTTAAACATGATAACAATACGGTTGTCTTGTGTTTTTTTTTTCGCGGGATAGAGTTAAGTTGCGTTAAAATTTGCCACCCTTGTTTGATTTTGAACAAAATTTGGCCACCATAGCTGTAAATTCCCGGCTACGTGCCTACTGTCACACCGGTATATCAAATTGCAGATTTAAAAAGGTACACCCAGGTGTAGAATGCACTAAAAAAATAGTTTTATACTGGATAAAACTCAGTAGTGATAAAAATTTACCTTTCTTTATGGCATATTCGCACTCTTTTCAATAGGAAACATAAAACGATACCACCCTCGCCGATAATTCTTCCAAATCGGGACTTTTCGAGTTTTGATTGCGGGGTAAAATAATACCATGTATAGTTTTTGCCATCCGACCTATGTGTTGTTTTGATATTATCATAGTAACGCATAGTAAAACAACTTTCTTTTAAAAATACCACTAAGCTAGGCGGAAAAATGTTTTCTGTAGATGTTGTGCTATAATAATATTTTGAAACCGATTATATTCTCTATATTGTATTCTCTAGGCTTTCAACCTGCTTTTATTCGTAGCACTCTTCACAAGTATATATAAAAAATCATTAAGTACTAATAAAGTTAATTTAAAACAATAGTAATCAAATGATATTTTTACTGGTTAAAAAAATTAAATAATTTCAATTTTGAATTCTTAAATACAAATTAAAAAAAGCCGGACATACTTCGCACAATAGGTGTACTTCACACGACGGGTGGTATTCTCTTGACGGGCGTATTAAATTTTAAAGAAACGATAAATCATTTCTTCAGTAAAACGATTCTGAACTAAGGAAGTTAATAATATAAGAAAAAAAAAATGTTCGAAAAATGTCCAAAATTTTTTTTCACATTTTCAAAATTTTCTTGCGCCAAAATCTTTTTTATCGGATTTTCTATCTATGTTTAAATTTTCATAAAATTCTGATCAAAAAATGATGGTTTCCGAGTCGTTTTTGTCAAATTTTGGGTAGTTTTTTCCTAAAAAAAACATTGAAGAATTGAGAAATTCAAAAAGTGACCTCTCTAAAGTAAAATCTAAAGGCGAATCGGGTTTCATAAAGTTATTGATCGAAACTTTTGGACAAGTATTTCTATACGAAAAGTTGTACACAGAAAAATAAATAAATAAAAAAGAATAATTAACATCATTGTAAAAACACTAGTTTCTTCACTTAGCTCAGAATCTAATAACAATTGTATAAATTTAATATTAAATATGATTGAAACAACAATGTTATTGTTTCGGTGCAACATTGATACCAGTGATAAAATATTTCGAATAATTAACATGGACGCATTGTATCACACATTAGGTACTCATAATACATACCACATTTGTAAAAACAATTTTTTTAATTTTAATAATTATCACTGTATACGAATGCTTTAAATTTCCAATATTTTTTTAATCTTACTTCGTGATGCATTAGAGTTTCAGATAACTTGCAATCAAAATGGTATAATCAGAATAACTATTTTAAACAAAATTTCACAGAATTGTGAAACCAGCCTTAAGTTATGTAAACCATTTTCAATTTTTAAATAATACTCAACGAACAAGCTCAGGTAACATTAAAACGACATGTTCACCGTGCACACGAGTGCTGTCAACAGAACATTTACATAGTAATGACGACGATTATTTAAAATCGTTTACCACGCTTAGCATAATGACTAAGGAAAATAATTTCAGTAGTAATAACGCCTTCTGAAATCTTTTCCAAAAGTATTCAACGAACTGCAAATCGAATTATACGGATACAAATAAAGCATATGCTGAATAAACAAAACAATTTTCTTGAAAAAATTCTTTCAAAATGGAATCCGATATTACTTCAATAATTTTTACCATTTTTATGACAATAAAAGTATTTTTTATTTTTATAACAGTATTATACATTTTTTTTTTTTTTTTTTTGATACGTTGTCCTAAACAATAGTGTTTAGTACTTATATGGAAATGTATTTTATTTTTGAAAATATCATGAGTTAATTAATTTTTATAATTTCTTATTATTTATTTGATTATTTGTTTATATTTTTTGATTTGACAAGTGTGCACAAGATATTAAGTATATAGCGCAAGATACAGTTTTCTTATTTAGTATGGACTATGTAAGAGTATGTATAAGTACCTATGAGCTATGGATCTTTTCTCAATAATTTTAATTAACAAACTATTGGTTACATCACTTGGATCCTGGCATAAAGCAATATTAGGTGCTATTACATTAAACAGGATATCATGAAGCATTATTTTATTAACATATAAATTAAATATGTTATATTAAATATAACATATTTCCAACATTATACAAACGACTTTCATTTATAATTTAAATAAGAATACAATTTGAACATTAATTACTTCTAAAAATTCATTTTAATATTTATTTTTTTCAATAATCAGAATATAACTTACGTTAAATTCAGTGTATTAAGTATCAAAATAAATGAATTAGTTTTAATTTCAAATATATTTTTTTCTCATGGATAGTGGTCAATTGATAATAATATAACTTACATAAGTATTTAATTAGGTAGTCGCAGAAATACTAAAGGTGCTGCATTTTAATACTAGTACAACGCATGTAAATTAAACCATTAATAAATAAAATAAATTTGTTTCATATGAAATGTTATGATTTATAGTTTATTTAATTTTATTAATATAGATAGTATGGTACTTGGCGAAGCTCTTCAAGGATCTGTTTCCTCTAAAAGTAGTTTGGTGCAAAACCCATGGCCGTATCTAGGGGGGTGGTTTTCCGGGTTCAAACCTCCCCCCAAAAAAAAGTTTAAAATTGCACTAAATTTTTACTTATTACCATTAACCATAACATACAAAATTTCATATATATATATATATCATTTTTGTTGTAGATTCGACCCCCCCCCTGAATTTTATTCTCAATACAACCATGCCTATAGATTTTTTTGTTTTGTACTGATGATTCTAGCCTTTCATTTTTTAACTATCTTAAAAAATGACTCATGATTGTTTTCAAGGAGGGGAGGTCTTGGTATCCTTCCGAAATTTCCTAAAATAATTTTTTATTTTTATTTTACATTAAATATTGTCAATCACGTAATTTATGATTAAATTTTCATTGAAAAAATAATAATAATAAAACCCTCCCCGAAAATTCATTCTAAATACGGCCATGGCAAAACCCCTTTAATATTTTTGGGGAATTTACGTTAATAAGTTGTAGTGTAATAATAGGTGTCTGTATAAAAAAATAATTTGTAATTATGGTAACAACTGATGGTTAGTAATGTATTAAGTAGTATAATTTACATATTAAAAAACTCCCACAATGGAAAAGGTTTTAAATAGTAAAAGAGAAGCTAACTTTTAAAATGTAGTTACTTTTTTCCGGATTTTATATCTGATCATAACTTCATACTTCTTCTGCACTATAATAGATCTATATCGTTTTGAGTTGAATACAACTGTCTATAATGTGAATGTTAATAATGTACTTACCAATGCTCGGCGTAGTCAAGGTAGGCAGTTAGGCAGTAATCATAGGCAGGGAATTTTCTATTTTATACAACTGGTTAGTGGTCGTTAAAATATTTGGCTTACAATAATAAAATCAAAGAGAAAACATTTAATAGGTTAATTATAATTCAACTAAATTAAAATGTATAGGTAAATGAATTTATAATTAATACTTTTTTTCACATAAGAACAAGGGTTTCAGCTTGTAGTCTTGCTTATGATGTAAAAATAAAAACAGAATTTTTAATCCAGAAAGTAAATCTTTCAAATAACTATTAACATGAGAAATTCGTAACTAAATAGTGAAATCAAATTTATAACTGATTTAAATATCTGAATACTCAGAACGTCGAAATAAAATTAATACAAAAAAAAAAAAATTCAAATTTAATTTGTACTTAATGAGAGCTAGAAATTAATTAAGCTACCTATTCAAAATATTTCTTTCTCCATCCCCCATTTAAAACAATTTTGTTGAAATTATGTATCAAAATATCATGTGCATAGTAAAATATCAAACACATATTGAACACAGTTATAAGCATCCCTTATTTTCAAACTTCAAAACTGTTCTCATATCAGAAAAATACATTAAGAAATTATTATTTTCAGAAAAAAATAGTTGAATAAACGTTTTGATAGACTTTATAAGTTGTAGAAAAAAATGTATATTAAGATATATTCTACATTTAGTGTAGGTAAAAAATAAAGTAGATACTTACAAATGTATTTATGTTAAATTGTATTATTAAAAACCTACGAATTACAATAATTAGGCAATCGGATCGGACCCTTCTTTGCCTGTGCTCATCAATGACAACGCTGACAATTTTTAAGCCGTAGACCTGCAATGACAAGTTTCTGAATAACTTTTTATATTTATTATGCGTAAAATATTATACGTCCCCAAAGTCACATAGAACAGCTGTCGAAATCGCAAGAGAAATGCGATTTGAAAAATTATCACTTTTAGAACTTTTTCGAATTCGACCCTCGAAATGCCCTCATTCGATATAAACAACAGTCAACAGCGGGTCATGCGAGAGCCGCCGTCCGTGGATTTGGATATAATTCAGCTGTCCGGAGGGACGTTTTTGGATGAAATTACACTCCTGTGGTGCATCACGCCCTCGGCAAATATTAATTCTGATCGAACGCGAAGCATGTGATTTTTTCACCGCGGTTAACGAAAATGTGGAAAATACTCACGTTACAATAATATAATAATGACCAATCGGCGTTTGAGTTCAAAAAAAGTCGACACCAAATACAATAGTCTCTACCAAATGTCAAAAATAGGTTGTAAAAGCGGTTCTCAACCTTTATAATATGTTGTCGACCTAAGATTATATTTACCAAATTTTTTTTGCGACCTTTTTGTAAATAATTTCAATGGGGAGCTATCTATTTCACTTATAACTAAAAGAAACTATTACTCTTCGTGTATTTATTAATTTATTTAAAACCAACGTCCAAAATGATAAATTATAAGCTTGTTTATCAAATAATTTACAAAAAGAAGTTTTATGAATTATTTTTTAAATCATTTCACATAGGTAGTCCAAAATTAAAATATTATATCAACGATGTAAATTTTTAGCGACCCATTCAAAATTATTTTGTTTTCATTATTATATTGTACACACTTCTGTCTAAATTCCTCAGTTCAAAAAATTTTCCGAAAAATCTTATATTTAATTAAATAACGTCAGTAATAAGTACCACGCTAACCTATTGAAGAAGTGAGGCATAGAAAACAACCAGTAATATAAAACGTATAGACTTCGAACTTTTATATGTAGAATTTGACTGTTGATATGCGAACTGAAATAGGAAAATAGCACTGAAACGAGGGAAAAAAATGTCAGTAATAGAAGACAAGAGAAAAAATATAGGAATCACAACGATTACATCAATTTCATATGAAACAAAAGGATATACAATGGTACGGCTACATGAAACTCAAAAGCGATGGAAACTTCACTATCAAAGTGATAATGCACTAAAAATCAAAAGGAAAGATAACTTCTTAGTCACAGGATGCGGTTGAGAAAGTTTTGGAAAAAGTAAAAGTATGCGAATGGAAAAATGTATTAAGTGATTGAAAAAAATGGTACTATAATAAAAGCCAGAAGAAAAAAAGGTTTACAGTATAAAAAAAATGTACTATTCACGATAATTTACGGTAATTATGGTAACCAATATCAAAAATTCAAAATGTATGTAATATATAATATATTCTTTCTTCGAATAATATTAGTCCGTGGAAAGCTATACCATATAAAAACCGCAGAATATTTAATATCGGGTTCAGTACCCCGTGTAGTAGTGTCATTTACAAATACCCACCCTGTCTCCCCCTTATCGACAACAGGCTAACTATGGATTGGAGCAGGGGATGATCCACTGATATACAAATAATTCATGTTAATATGTAAATAATTATTCATTATACTATCTCTATCTAAGACTTGTTTTAACCTAAAATAACAAACACACGGTGTGACAGGTTGCAGCAACAAGTAAATGTAAAATAATATTGAAATTGATGTAAGATATTTCACTATTAAGTGTTGGGTAATAATAAAGTTCTGAATAACCGCGGTTTTAGAATACCTGTTATACCTATATTATATTTATTTTATAAAATATTTATGGTTTATTTATTAATTTTTTTTAACTGTCTACAAAAATACTTTCATGCATAATACTTTTTTTACGTAAAATATTGATTTTTTTTTAATCAAAACTAATAAAATAATTGGTTCTTATTCCAGTAGAAATTTTCTTTTGTCAAAATATTTCTCAAGTGGTTTTGTATACGGAGTAAAATTTACATAAATGTTGACTCTATGAATAATTTTTTACAAGCGTTTAAAAATAAAATTATGACAAATAATCCGATTATTGGCACATTTATTTTCCTTATTATCATGTAATTTAATATTATACAAAATTGGTCATTGATATTTTACACGAATAATTAAATAGACATAAATTAATCTTTTATTAAATAGGTAATGTTTTGGCCTATCACTTCACATTTGAAAAAAAATTTCTTGTTTATTCCACTGTATTATCATAAATTAAATATACCAAATTGGTATACTTAATCTATGATACAGTTTAAAAATATATTTAAGAACTATAAATAGCTCAAAACACAAATAATTCCCAGTACATGTGTGTTTTTAACTCGTCGGTGCGTCGATAAAATGATAGCTTACGCAGACGAGTAGTTCTAACTAATATAGGTTTTAAATTAATTTGGCAGTTCTAAAAACCAATTAATTTCAGTAATTTTTATTTTTAATTGTAACAACACAAATAAATGTAATTTATAATTTTATTGAGTCTAATCAATACTAGGATTTTTAATAGTTAATTAATTTAGTTTTTAGGATTTTGATATTGGATTTGTCACTAAACGACTAAAAATAATTTTATACAATTATTACTGTATTCCTGTAACTACAAGGAAATTTCGAAAATAATATGTATAAATTACAGTTCAAATTACATTAATGATTTACGAAAAAATTAAATAAGATTTTAGTAACTAGTTTATTCCAAACGTATTTACTTAAAACTTTGTAATTTTTTTTTTTTAACAAGGGATTTAAACCCATTTTAAACGTTATATTTCATACAAAAAAAAAATATATGGTTAAGAGGGATGCTTTCTTAGCCCCCTTCTCCTCTGCGTATATCACAGCATATAATGTTACTGAACATGTCAGATATCATAATAATGTTTCTAAGAATTCATAAGCTAATTATTTTTTAATAATATGCAATTATTACGGTTAGTAAAGGGATGAAGAAAACGATTAATAATAACATTGTAATACTTAATACCATAGCCGAGGCACGTATACAGGGTAGGGTGGTTCAAACCCATTCCGTAATTTTTTCGAAAGCGCATTATACATTACCTAACTAGATTTTACTATAATATTATAATAGTTTGAAACTCAAATATTGCATTAAGTCACTAAAACTGAAGAGAAGATTTCTTAATTGCAGCGTTGTTTAGTTATTACAATGTGTACGTGTACAATTATTTTATTACAAATCCCCCCTCCCTAATTTTTATTTTTTTTTGTATATGCCTGCCATAGCCTCCACAATGTCAACTGATGAAAATAGTGCTTTGCTAGAAAGAAGTCTGGTGCTGCTACATAATAAAATATATTATAAACAGATTGAGACACTTCAAATTTTAATCTTTGTTTACAGCCAAATTATCGTCGAACAAAAATTACGGCTACGGTTTAATGAAATGCCACTGCAATTATGAGGAAATCCATAAACAGAACATTCCTCGGAATCAAATCATCGGGCTTTGACTATAATAACGTATTCGAGTGATGACGTATCGTTGACCGACAAAGTGATTTAGAAGTACGTTTTTTTCATTATTTCTATGGGGAAAAGACGAAAAATAAATTTTGAAAACATGACATCCAATTTTTCTCGATCGCGAAGTATTATATTATTCATAGACGGAATTACGCGAACTCGGAAGGATTTAGCTCCCCCAACAAACGATTTCCCCTGTTATACCTTAAATCCCTTTTAAGTCGTTTTTCATTATAATATTCTATGAAATTGAATTTTTTTTTTTTTTTGTAATGTCGTTATTTCTATTATTATTTACGTAATACTACTAGGTTATGTTATACTGTATATTAGATTCTGAACGAAGTGAAGAAGCTTATGATTTTACAATGATGTTTATTTTTTTTAATTTTTTATTTTATTTTTTCTCTTTCTGTGAACACTTTTTCGTATAGAAATACTTGTCCGAAAGTTTCGATCAGTATCTCTATAGAACCGGAATCATACCCAGATGGTA
>JAIPRM010015694.1:0-10003 GCA_025469315.1 Stegophylla sp. TES_Ste_2020 | reverse complement strand
AATCGAAAATTTGAAAAATCTCAAATTTTGTTGAGATTCAAACCATAGTGTATTTACATTTTTTATTCCAATTTAGGTGTAGATTCATAATTTTTAGTTTGGCACATTTATCCAGAAACACCCTGTACATATATATATATATATTGTATGTATATTTTACAGGGTGTCTCAGTATGAATAAAAAATTTTAATAAATAAATCATATAAAACTCAACAATTTGATTTCATATTTTATTTTTCCAAAACGCCATATCATAATTAATTTTTTCAACAAAAATATCTGCAAAAAATATTATTTTTATTATTGTTATTTTAAAGGTACCTAATGATTTTTAAATATCTATATTTTATCTTGGATTATATTGTATGCATAGGTTTTAGAACTACTATTTTGATATGTATGATTTTAATCCTTTATAAATACAAAATAATTTATAATAATATAATATACCTTTTGGGGTCCAAACTATAAAATAGCATGAATGTTTATTGACTACCTTAAGTTGACCCTACACTTGATAATATTTATTAAAATTTTTTTCAATGTTATGTTCAGGGACGTCTCTAGACAGTTTTCATGGAGGGGCGAACCTATTTTTACTCAATAATTACTAAAGGTGTTGTCGTACAAATGCGTAATTATAGGGGACTTGAGAGTGCTGAGGCCTCCAAAACCACTCTGAAATCCCCTCTCAGATATTTTGAAAATTACGTAAAATTAATGCCCTTAGGTGGCTAAATTGAAAATAAGCTAAAGCTCTCAAATGTTTTATCTTAATCACCTAGGCCTAATCTATCAAATGTTTAGAAGAATTTTAATAAATTGTTCTTTATAAATCTATTAAGTTAAACTGAGAGTACTGGGATGTGAACATTTAAAATAATTGTGTTGTTAAGTAACTTAACCAAAGTTAATAGTACACGATTAACAGTTATAGATATTTATCTTACCTTGACCAGTACTTTACATCAGTGTTATTATCTTTCATCATAAATTTTAATTTATCATATATACGTCGTAGGTCATATGGAAAATCCGTCTTTTTGTGAAAATTCTAGGTTCTTTGTAAAGAGAAACCATTTGGAATAAATGATTTTTTTCCCCAGACGGCCTACTATCTTTCACTATTTCTTTTAAACAGACCAAAAGCATTCAGGCCTTTTGGAAAAATAGTTATTTTTCCAAAAGTCGTTTATTTTCAGTCCAGTGATTACCTAAAAATAGTATAAAATTTAGTATGAGATATTATTATATTACAACTTATAACCTATATTGAAAATACAAGTGTAGTTGACAGACCAAGACAGGCACGTATATAGGGGGGAGGGTTCAAACCCACCCCGAATTTTTTCGAAAGTTCATTATACATTATATACGAGTAATAGTGTATATATCGTCATTAGTTTTTACTATAGTATTATAATAATTTGAAACACTGATATTGCATTAATTCAGTAAAACTGCAGAGAAGATTTCTTAATTTCAGCGTTATTCAGTTACTATTTTATTATGACCCCTCCCCTGAAATTTTTTTTATGCATGTGCCTGGACCAAGAACAAGTTAAGGAAAATACTTTTAGACATCATTTAGAAAATACCAAGGAAAATGCCTAATGCGCATTGGTTGAAATAATAAAATTAACACCAAAAGAATTGCATATGAGATATTTAAGTAAAATATTTATTTAATTTAGTAAATTATGTTATGTACTAATAGATTTATTATATTAGCGAAACTGAAAATAAACAGTCGTCAGCAAAAATAGTTGTTTTACAAATGGCCTAATTGTTCTTGGTCTGCAAAAAGTAGTCAGCAGTTTGGGGAAAAATTCACTATTTCAAAAATAAGCTACTTCTTCACAAAAAACATAGTCTTTTCACAAAGAGACGGATTTGCCATATTATGGTCTAGACTCTAGGATATTAATATATTATACTAAATCCAAGACAATGGAAAGAGAAACATATTTTTTCCTTAGATAATAGAATAACGGATATGTAGGACATGACTTATGCTTACATTAACTGCACATGGGATCATGGTCTTTTATGAAGAAGAAAGAAGTAACTCAAGAAATTATAATAATATTTATTATTATTTTGTCAACACAAAGGATAGTTTCTATGTTTCAAAAATTGCTATGGAGGGAGCGATCGCCCCCTCTCCCTCCCATTGGAGACACACCTGGTTATGTTGCTATTTTCATCACTTGTGAAATATTTAATATTTTTAGCCATTACTGCTTCTTTGGGTGACATGTCTTTAATATTATGTAGACATTTAATTTCCACTATATCATTATACCTCACTAATCCATCAGGAGACTCAGCCAAAAAGTTTTATTGTTCATCTATAAATAAACCAGCAAGTTATATTCTTATATCAAAACTGCTGTATTTGTGTGAATACTTCACTGTATAAAATATATTTAATTGTATTTATCCTTGACTAAGGGTGCCCATTGGGTAAATTTTAGGGGGGAGGGAGCACAAATATTAACAAATTTTTATGTCTTCACAGTTGTCTACCAGTTTTAACAATAATCCATTATCCCCCCTCCCCTAAATACAGTAATAACAGATAAAAATTTTAATGAATTACTCTGGTCCATTTCAAGAATCCTATTATAATAATAAAAAAAAATTAAAAGCTTTTGCTTTAAAATATTTTATTACTTATATAACTAAGAACATTTATTTAATTTATAATGGTTCATAATAAATATATAGGTTTATATTTTTATAGCTTTTACAGCCCATTAGCTACTATCAGAGCCTTTGCTTCTCCCACAATTTCTCATTATCTTCATTATGCAATCTTTACCAGCTCAACTTTCAATGTGTCTAACAATCTTTGACTTGGGTGACCACCGTTGATTTCACCTATCTACACTCGCAGTTGCGTACTAACGGCTACGATTTTAGGAATATTCTCCCCCCTCCCGATATTGTTGGCGGAAATTTTCAGATTCTGAACGAAGTGAAGAAGCTTATGTTGTTACAATGATGTTTATTATTTTTTTCTCTTTCTGGAAACACTTTCGTATAGAAATACTTGTCCAAAAGTTTCGATCAATATTTCTATAGAACCAGAATAGTACTTAGATAGTCGTTTTTCCTATTTCTCAATGCTTTTTCCAAAAACGGGGAAAAACTATCGAAAATTGACAAAAAACGGCAAAATATGCAATTACCGGAATTTCCTTAAAATTGAAAATTACTTTTTGACATAACTTCTAAAATAATGCATGCTAGAGACTTGAAACATTCACCAACTACTAAAAATAGTCACGAGAATATTTCATAAAAACTTCAAAAAGATTTGATCAATTTTTAGTTAAGTATAGCATTTTGAAAATTTTAGAAATTTCTCATTTTTTTTTTTAGTTTTTATGTAATAAAATTTTTGATTTTTGTTATTATGACTTAAAAATTGAATATGATCTCACTGATATATATATCTAATTGACCTGAAAAAATCTCAAAAATCTTAAATCAGCTTTTTTCTCTATAACTTTTTGAAATTAGAATTTTGACGAATTCGTTAGTTTTACCTAATATTACCCACTTTAAGTACATGAAAGAAGATTGGTTCCATCGATTATTTTGTAACTTGGTACCTAGATAGAGAATTTTATTGCGAATATTTTGGTGCAATAAAATTTCTTACGCCAAAGAATTAAACTCATTATATGAGTTTGATTGAAAAAAAATATGGAGAAAATACAGACAAATTCTTTAAAAAGATTTCTATTTTACTTGTTCACTCGAAAAGGATAATTATATTTTATCGCTCTCTTATGTATTTTTCGACGCTGTATAACGATGGTGTGAATTAAAATCCACGTGCGTCAATTGTTTTCTAATTATTTTATTCTATTTTGGAAATTCAATATTTTCGGTTATTATATTAAATATCTAATTTTCAACTCTGTTAGTGTGATGCAATGGGTAAAGCGACAGTAATAAAACACGACAGTGTCAGGTTAGGTTAGGTTAGGTCTTACCCGCTAAACAAAGTATTTTGTAATTTTTTTAACGGTGGCTGACCAGAGGTGCCATGATAAATAAACATTAGTACTAATTATCTTATAGTGCATAAATGTTGATTTACGATAATTAGATTTGTTTTTTTTTCTGTTATGATGTTTATATATTATTGTAATTTGAAATTATTTATGGAGTATTAGGTGTATGTGAATATATGAAAAACAATTTTCTTTTTTTGTAAATGTTGTATGTGACAAAATAATTATTAGTTCAACGTTTAAGTCAATTCTTCAAAACTGATAAGTATGATTGTATATTAGTTAAAGCTCCGTTTAGAATCGTATTATTAATGAAATGATAAATTGTTTCTTTAAAATTCAACACACCCTTCAAGAGTATCCAACACGAGGTGTGATGCTTATTTAGAGTTTGATAGTTATTGATTATATACACCAATTTTTCTTAAGCCTTCTCGTAGGATTCGAGAGCAAGAATAACTGTGGAAGTAGGTTTGGATTGTTAGTACGATTAGGGCTCAAGAGTTTGTTGGTAGAAAGAAGTAGCATGGTTTATCGAAAAAGACCAGTAAACGTTAAAACAAGTAATGACAATATTTAATCAAATGATTTTAAATTCTTTTCAGATTTATTCAATGTCTTCTAAAATAATATTTAATATCAAAGACAAAGTCTTTGCAAAAGTACCAGGTTGTTTTCCCTGGCCGGCCATTATATCTGAAATTAAAACCAATACTTCTTCACAAAAAAGATATAAAGTATATTTTTATGGAACTCGTCAGTGGGCTGTGTGTAAACCTGAGCAACTCTTTCCATATGAAGAAAACAAATTTGAATTAGGAAAACCAAAAAAAAATAAATGTTTTACTGAAGCTCTCTTACAAATTAGAAATGATACCGAGTCTTCAGTACTCTTTGAAAATGATGCAAAAGAAGTTAAAGAATCTAGTAGTACAAGTAACATAGAACAAAAATCATCACCTTCAATAAAATTTAAAAATATCTATGAAGTTGATAAAATAAATGAAATTATTTCAGAATCTGAATTAAACTTAACATCTGATGGATCAAATGTATCTCTTGGGAAAAATATTTCCTCGCTTAAAAAGAGGATTGGTATTTCCAATGGGAAAAATGTTTCCTTGTCCAAAGAGAGGTTAGGAATTTCCAAAGGAAAAAAAAGAAACATATCCGCTATTAAATATAAAGAATCCTTAAGGAAGTCAAAGACAATGAAAGTTCCAGGAAATTCAAAGCCTTTTGTTCAAAATAAAGCATTGAAAAAAAATTCCTCGTTAAAAAAAGCTACAATTTGCCAGGTTAGTATCATATTAATAATGATATTTCTGTAAGGCTATAAGGTTTTTTATAAAATTATTTACTGTTGAAAAAAATTGTTGAAAGCAATCTATTCAAATAAGATATTTTCAATTTTACAAATTATATATTTCAATAAAAAGTCAGTGTATTATTGTTATCTATTAAAAATTAATGATCATTTCAACAATAGTTCTAGCATATTCTTGTAGTATTTTTACAGTGGTTGGCAAAACGCGGCTTGCTACATGTGGCTCTAGAGCTATTTTGAGCGCGGCTCTGCACGATTTTATGGTAGACATTACATTTCATCTAAATAATCTTCATTGTAAAATAGAGATGAGAGGAAACTCTTATTTTTCGTATCCAAACTTTATGAATATTTTATTACAGATAAACAATAATATGGAAATATTTGGGTGAAAGAAAATTTTTTATATGTAAAAATCTTTTTATTTATGTGATTTTTTTTTGAAATTTTTTCACATTTAAATTATTTTTTCCTGTTCTTAATTCTTTATGTTATTCATTATTATATATAGCTAGTTTAAACCAACTCTTAATTACATGATTATTGAAATAAATAAATTTTCTTC
Source organism: Stegophylla sp. TES_Ste_2020 (assembly GCA_025469315.1). Classification (NCBI taxonomy): domain Eukaryota; kingdom Metazoa; phylum Arthropoda; class Insecta; order Hemiptera; family Aphididae; genus Stegophylla; species Stegophylla sp. TES_Ste_2020. The sequence continues at coordinate 4,082 of JAIPRM010015694.1, read as the reverse complement.
TCAAAAAAATCTCAATCATTAGAATCTTTGGCTCTTTTAACCATTGAGTTTGCCAACCACTGTTGTAGTATAACAAAGTAGCTGACATCAATATAACGAAAATACATTGTTTTTAAATATTTTATTGTTTTACTTTCCTTACACTTGAAGATTTTTGAAGTAGTTTTCTACTGAGTTTTTGGTTGTTTGCAATACTTAAGAAAAATCTTATTCCATAGCGTCATTAATTTAACTTTTAACCCTCTCCCCCCCTTAATAATATAGACCATAGGTTCTTAACCTTTTCTCGTTCATGGACCCCTTTCAATTGAAAAATGTAATTATGGACCCCGTCCCCCCCTTCAAAAAATAAATAGTAATTAATACATTTTGAATTACTTTTTAATAATAATACTAAAATTTATCTTTACTGGACTATACGATTTACAATATATTATACAATAATTTATATTATGTCTGGATAAAAAAATGAGTTATCATTTCTATCACGTCTATTGACTTGGTACATTTCAGACGTGGTTAACAAAATAGGAATTCTTAATTTAAACAAAAATATATAAATAACTATAATATTAAGACTGATGTGTCCCATTGTCATCTTTTTAGTAGCGGAAATCATGAGAAGTTATTTTTATTACCTTATTGAATTATCGTACTTATTTTATATTGCTAAAATATAAAAACTTTGTGTTTACGAAAATAATAAGTATTATGTAATATGTATATTCATTCAATAAAGTTCAGAGTTCAAATTTGTAGTATAAATATAACAGTTTCAAATTTTTTCATCAATATTCAATAATCAATATCCTTCACCCCGTCGCATTATTTTAATAAATTTTTAACAAATAAATTTTTGAGTAATCTAAAAAGAAACACATTACAGGCATTTCCTAGACCTCCGAGTAACCTTCTACAGACCCCTCAAGGGTCTATGAACCACTTGTTAAGAACCCTGATTTAGGTTTTAAATAAATATTTTTTTTTTAATTTATGAAAGGTGTATAATGCTGAAGAACCAAAAAGTTCAATGTTAAGAAAACAAAATTTTATAAATTTGAAAAATAAGAATAATGAAAATATTGAAAAAGATACTTCATTAGAACAAAAGTTGAATACAAAAGGTAAGATTTTACTTATTTATTGGTTTTGTAAGCTTAATTCTTCTTTTTTTTATATAGCCCATAGGTTAAGAATTAAGTAATAATTCTTTTCTGGGTCAACTTTTAAGAAGTTTATGCTTCCAAATAAATATTTAAGTACCCATCTCATAGTGTTATTCATAATTTATAATAAAGGCTAACATAATATAATAACATAATATTTGTACTATAAGCAAATTTTATGAAATTTATTTCATGAAATTTAGCCACCATAGTAAAGGAAATTTGGATTATGTTGTTTTATTTCTTTAATAAAATTGAGAATGAATTTTAATAAAATACAGATTTGTAGTTTTTTAGTATATGTAGTACTCAAGTTTTAGCTTGCGCCGAAATCAGATTCTGAATAGAATACTATTTTTTGTTTACATACGTAGTGAATAATTAAATAATAATAACTTAAATATAATTAAATAATATATAAATTAAAATACAAGAAAAAAAACAGGAATATACTAATACATGGCGTAAAAAATGTCTCGTACATTCATGTTTTTGTCTTGTATTTTATTGTAATATATATGTGTTATTTCCTATGTAAATCATTTATTAACAATGTTCTATTGGTAACCTCATGATGACTTAAGCTGAAACCTAGTTATAATATAAAGTCTACTTCAAGTCTGTATATCAATATATCATTACATTTTATTTTCAATTATCTCATATTTTGAAAAATGAATTAATATTATGCATAAAAAAACTTGGCTCAGAATTGTTTTTTAAATCATTTTGCATACTAATTTTATTTTTAAATATATATATATTTTGAAACTACTTTCCAGGACTTGATAAAAGTTCAGAATTTCAAAAGCCATTGAAAAATTATGCAATAGTATCAGTACTGGATAGAAACAATGCTGTATCTGCAGAATTGAAGAAAATAAAAGATGCAGGTGACAAATATGGTGATTTACCTGTTTATTTAAAAAGTCGTATAACCAATACTGTATTATATTGCGAAACTGAGTGGAAGAAAAGGGGATTGAACATAGTTTATACTACTGCTTTATTATTTATAGAAATTGAACTACTGAATTTGATGGAAACATTATGTTTTTCCATAAAACATAACAATTATGAATTAACATTACAGTCATTAAAACAGATTAATGAGTTACAGCTGAATAGCCTTATGTTAAAAAAAAATGAACATATTATTGATACAATCATAAATGTGATAAATCATGTTGGCAATTCAAATAATTTAGGCCTAAATCTTCAGGATACTCAAAACCAAGTACTACAAAAAGCTCATACAGTTTATAATAAATTTCAATCATTATTTATTATTCCCAAAGGGAAAATATTCATAGATCTATTTAAAGAACAGGTTAAAAGCTTTCATAAAAATACCATGCATTTATCTAAACTTGAGATAAATAGTTTAACTATATTGTTAGATAGTAGGCTCATGTCTATTCCAAAGTGAATTTCTATGTTTAATTGTTCCATATAATTTAAATTTTGAATAAACTTATAAGATAATTTAAAATTTAAAAGTACTGTATAAAAATAATTACTTTTTTTTAACCTTTGGCTTAATTTTAGTTGTCAGTCAATAATATAATATAGAATTTTAATATAGTTTTTTAGGTGAACCTTATTTTTCTTTTTACGTTATATTTCCAATGTATTAAAAAATTATTATTATTATTTTTTTTTTTTTGGTATTAATGATATTTTATTTATCAGTTATCATAATTTGTGTCTTATGGTTAAGAACAAAAAATGTCTTAAAATTAATAAAAAGTTCATAAATTATATTGTATGATAATGTTCCATAATATTGAAACATATTTAAATTACATTTATGTGGAAGTCATTTACTGCTTGTATCATTATAAAAATGTATGATATCTATTAGTTACTTCTTAAATAATACATTTTACTTTTGACATTATACAATACTACATTAAAATTGTACTCGAATATTTAATTGTAATTAATAGAAAAGTTATTTCTTATTCTCTCCTTTTTTTTTATTTTTTTTATTTTGGAAATTGCATAATATTGTATAAGTATAATACTATTTTTAAAGTTCTACTTAAGGAATATCCAACATTGTACATTTCAGCATATTAAATATAAAATTAGCATCTAAATTGTGTTTTAGTTGTATATAATATTCTATTTAGTATATCATTGCTTACTTCTATTCAATAACATGGTTTATTTTAATGTCTTGATCAGTAATCCATCAAATACCGTTTAGTATAGTTTGTATTCAAACTTAGTTTTGTTACCAAGAATACTTGTAAGTTGTGAAATTTGTGCAGAATAACACATTTTAGTGGCCGACAATACAAATAATTCACCATTATTTAAGGTTGCAATATATCTCATTTTGAAAACACTGACGGCCCCTATTTATCTAATTAAGAAGATGATAATACTGCATAGTTTTCATTGTAATAGCTTTGGTGTAGCTATTATTGTTTAAGGGTGTGGGGCAGATGTTCGAATGCTTTTCTCAAATGACTTGTGATCGAAAAGTCATTTGTTCAAATGAATTGGTACTTGTTCAAAATTACTCTCAATATCAAGTGTTCGAAAAATTAAATTATATTTATTGTAAATAACCTACCTTTTAACCTAATGGATCAAAAAAAATTTAAGCTAAAAAAAGCCGGACATACTTCGCACGATGGGTGTACTTCGCATGACGGGTGGTATTCTCTTGACCGGTCGTATTAAATTTTAAAGAAACGATAAATCATTTCTTCAGTAAAACGATTCTGAATGAAGGAAGTTAATAATATAAAAAAAAAAAATGTACAAAATTTTTTTTCACATTTTCAAAATTTTCTTGCGCCAAAATCTTTTTTATAGGATTTTCTATCTATATTTAAATTTTTATAAAATTAAGATAAAAAAATGATGGTTTCCGAGTCGTTTTTGTCATTTTTTGGGTAATTT
>JAIPRM010015693.1:0-10003 GCA_025469315.1 Stegophylla sp. TES_Ste_2020 | reverse complement strand
ATGTTTAAAGATTTCTTCTAAAACAAATTTTATTTATATTCGTTTATTGTTTATTTTTTTAATTTTAAAGATATGTTTATAAGTACCAAAGCTTAAGAAAGGGGCTATTCCTAAAGCTGTACTTTTTCCTAACTTGACTGCAGATAATAACATATTATTGAATACTGATGATCAAATAAATGAATATAATTTACACAAAAGAAAAAAGGTAGGTACAAGTACATTTTTTTATGTGCCTTCTTACCAAGAACATCTAATATAATAAAGATTGGTGATAAATAATGAAATACTAATTTTATTACTTATTAATCATTTATGTAGGTCACTCATGATATTTATAACATAAATGATCATAGTTATTGTGTTGTTTTAAATACATTTATGGAGTTTTTGGAAAACTAATTTAATAAATATCCCATCCAAGTGGTTTATAGATACATGTGAAGTGAACTGCATTTTACAAGTGCACTTTGTACACTGGAAGATGTAAGCGCTAGTTGTTGGTAAAAATAAGAGGACTCAGTTTGCGGGTCACCTTATCAGTTCTTGATATGCAACCTGTATATCTTAAATCGTGCTCTATAGTAATATGTTTTTTTATCATATCAAGTCACTGATATAGATAATAAGTGATAATAACCATGAACATAATATAATAATATTATATCTATGGGTTTACCATGTATTTATTATGTATGAATAGACTTGTTTTCTTTGTGATAACAGATTATGTAAACAACTTTTGAAATTGGAAGTTGTATTATAAATAACTATCAATTTATATTAAAATTGACTAAATTATGTTTTATTAAATATTTGTGGTTATATTTTGTATCAATTTAGAATTAAGTTTAACCCAAATTAAAATAAATAAAATTAATGTAGGTTACAGTTATTATTTATAGTAAGGAAGTGTATGTGTGTATGTTTTGTTAATAATGGTCTGTTATAATTAAAAATTACATAATAGTTTATATTTATTACTTCCATCTCTTAGTAATAACTTACCAAATAGGATTAAAATTAAAATTTAATAATGGACAATTTGGGTAATGAAGTTATTATTAAAATTAAAGTAAGATTTAAATAAGTTTTATAAATTTTTTAGCAAAATTTTAAAATTCATTAAATATAAAAATTAAAAATATACAAATACCTATTCCCTTTTTCATATTGTAAAAATTAAATTTAGAGGTACTTATGTACTATTATGATGTACTGTATTAAATGGATAAAAAAAGAACCTGACTGAACTTCTTATATATTATTTCATTCTTGGTGACATTAGTTGTTATTCTATTTGATTTAATTAGTTTAGAAATTCTTAAAATAGAGTTTGATATTTATTTTGAAGTATGATTAAAATAACAAAATAGCTTGTTATGTGTTTTAGGAAGCCATTCGAGCAAAACTAAAGGAAATGAATGCAAATAATAGTAAGTAATCATTTGTGTTTAATTAATTTTTGCTTATGTCAGTATACAGTAGAACCCTAATTATCTGGGCTTATTAATCTAAAAGATGGTCCAGATATGTGAATTTCCGATTATTAAAATGGAAAGTATCAAATAATATTTTTTTATACAAAATTTACTAAGAACTTATTTTGATAAATAATAATATTAAACATACTAAGATTTGAAAAAGGATAATAATTTAATATGTTTCATTGTCGATGTTCTTTTTAGATCAGTGGTTCTCAATGGGTAGTAAAAATGTTCCAAAAAGTGGTTAACATGTTTTGGGTGGTAGGGTGGGATGAGCACGTCTTGGGCAATAGGGTAATGTTAAGCATAATATATATTATATCAACATTAAAACTGAAATACTGAAGCAAAATAAAAACTGAAACACAGATATTTTGCTGAACAACTCACCATACCTTATCTTTAATTGTTTTTTCTGAATGTTTTTAAGATATTTTGTTCTTTGAAGATCCTCATAGGTCCTAAATCTTTTTGTGAATATTGAATTTGCAGATTTACAGATTAAAGAAGAATTATTTATCAAACTTTCAACTAATAAGATATTAAAATCCAGCTGTAAGAAAGACTATTAAACCATATATTTTCTATTTAGTTTTGGTTATTTACTATTCAGTATACATTTTTTTTTCTTTTTAGGGGGGTTAAAAATGTTTTGTTTTTCAAGGGGGTTGGTAGCTTTAAAAAGATTAAAAATCACTGCTCTAAATGATCACGGGTAATGACAAAATATGATAAAAGTTTTTCTGCACATCTGGTTAATTGGACGTTCTACTATATTATAATTTGTATAATGTACTTATACAATGAAACCCCTATTAAGAGAACATCTGTCATTAGCTAATACCTATCTCTCAGTAACATTTATTTTTTTAAATTCAATTGAGAGAATGCTCCTATATTTAAATCAGTGCCGTAACTAGAGGTTGGAGAAATGGGCACAGTGAAGTAAAAGGCACATTTGAGTTAAATTAAAATGTTTTTTTTAATAACATTTTTTTTCTTTTAAATTATTTAAAGTTTTATTGAAATTAAGCGTAAATGTGTAGTGCATAAAAATTACATACTGGATTGCACCTTGGTGATGTTTATTTATTAGTGTTTACTGCTTTTACATTTATATTGTACACCGATATATATATTTTATTTTTGTGTGTATGAAACGTATAGTCATATGGGCCCGAATGGCTATAATAATGATTACTATATTAAAAAGTTTAGCAGGATTTTCATTAATATGTAAAAATATAATATTCTTATATTTATATAAAAATTATACCTTTAAAATAAAACAAAATAAGCACCAAAATAAAATTTGCCAAGGACGCCACAGAGAGTAGTTATGGTACTGATTTAAATCCATCTTTAATAGACGCCTCTGTGTATTGAAAAATATTTTTATCCCCATGAGTGTCTGTTACATAGAAATTCCACAGTATATATCTAAAATTATTATAAAATTGGTAGTACATATCTACTAATTTAAAGAGACTTTAATTTATTAATTTATTTTATTTTTAAATAAATATTTTAGGTGATGAAATAATAGATTATATTATGCTATTGGTTACTACTAAAAAATCCTCTGCAGAGTTAGCTAAAAGTATTGATTTTTTGATGGAAAGTAATACAAATGTTTTTGTAAAATGGTTGTCTACAATAATTAAAAGATTGCAAAAAATCACTGTTTCAACTACAGAAAAGTTATCAGGTAATTTTACTGAATTTAATTTATTCATTTTTCATCTTTATTTATGTAAGTGCCTATGTATTCCAAATTTTACATTTCAAAATAGAAGTACAAATGATGTAATATTATGATTAAAAAAGTTATTGTTATATTGTATTTACCTACCTATCGTATATTCATATACTAGAAGCTAAGAAGTGACCTAGGTAGCGGACTACTGCGTAAAGGTCAAATGATCGTTAAAAATTTTAGCTTTAGCCTTAATGACCACTGTCAGCAGAAAGAGTGCATCATTCTAATATTAACAGTTGATGTATACAGATAATCTAAATTGTATTATTTGTACTCCATAGACCAGTGGTTTTCAAACTTTTTTCATTCGCGACCCTCTAATTTGTATTTTTATGATATGCGATGATTTATGATTCATTTTATAATAAGCTTTTTTTGTTAAATAACCATGTATGTTTATATGTTTTTTTATGTAAATAATAATGATAGATGGGTCAGTATAATTTATATAATACATCAGAATTTACAAAAGACAAAAAATGTGCTATAATTCACATATTAATAGAAAATCTGATCAATTGATGATCTGTGTCATCTTAGAATATTACGTTACACATAAATTCCTTGTATAAAACTAATAATAAAATGTAATTTGTTTTCAAATAAAATAATTTTAAATCAAAAATAATTTTGTTTATTATTTTGACAACACCCAAAGTATCATTCACGACCCCTAGTTTGAAAACCACTGCCATAGACAATGTACTCATAATGTGGTGTGATACATTTAGTCTGTATGTTTATTGATGTATAGGAGGGGGAATCCGGATAGGCATGGACATTTTGCAATAAATAAGTATTGAACATAATTTATCAAATTTTCCGGAGCATATTTTAAGTCTCTAGCTCTATTATTTTTAGAATCAATACTAAATAATTATAATTTTGATTAATGAAAATCTAATGTACTGCATAATATATTACCATTATATACTCAAAATTCCAATTGTATACATTTTTTTCTGTTTTGAAAAACTATGAAGAATTTTTTTGAATTTCTTCCTAAAATTAGGTACCACCTAGAAGTTCTGGACACTACCTAAATATAATCCTAATAATTATTTCAAAGATAATTAATTCATGAATTCCAAATAACCTTGCAGTATTATATTGAAAGTTAGTTCTATTGGAATAATAAAAATTTTAACTTAATTTAATATTATTGTAACTTAATATGCTTACTATTTAGTATTTATCTTTTTATAGAAAATCTTCAAGTAGCTAAAGAAAAGAAAACCAATGAAAATGATCAAAACTATGATATTTTGATTTATGAAACCAGTGATAAAATATTGAATAATTCGGATGAAGATAAAGAAGATTTTTTGTTAAAATTGCATGTAGATGATGGAAACATACAAATGTCAGATGGAGAAAAAAGTATGATGATCATAGTTTATTTAAACAACTTACGTATACTTTAAAAAAATTACTTAATTTGAAATATACCAAAAGTAAATACAAAAAAAACCTGGTATTTTTACACCATGGTTATACTTCCACTTTATTAATATTTAATCACAACAAAAACCCTTCGTAAACTACGTGTAAAAATGGCTAAGTAAAAAAAAATATTAGATTTTTAAGCACTATAAAGATGTGATATCATGAATAAATGCTAAGTATATTGAATTTAAGTAAACGTATTTTGTTTCAATAATTTATTTACTTGGCGAGGTTAGGTTTGGTTCTTAAAAGAAAATTTAGAATAATATAAATATTAATAATAATATTATTAAAATAATAATAAGTTATATTTTAATAGTCCTTCACCATTTAATTATTTTGTTCATCAAACTTTGTTTCTTTTAAGAAATAATTCCCCGCCAAGTAAATAAATTATTGAAATAAAATACGTTTACTTAAATTCAATATACTTAGCATTTATTCATGATATCACATCTTTATAGTGCTTAAAGATCTAATATTTTTTTTTACTTAGCTATTTTTACACGTAGTTTACGAAGGGTTTTTGTTGTGATATCACTAGTTTTTATCACCAACGCAAATAATAATAATAATGATAATGTATTTTTAAAATTTTTATATAATTTTAGATTCTGAATGAAGTGAAGAAGCTAGTGTTTTTACGATGATGTTTATTTATTTTTTTTTATTCTTTTTTTTTTCTGTGTACAACTTATTGTATAGAAATACTTGTCCAAAAGTTTCGATCAATAACTTTTTGAAACCGGATTTGCCTCTAGATTGTACTTTAGAGAGGTCATTTTTTGAATTTCTCAATTCTTCAACTTTTTTTTTATGGAAAAAACTACCCAAAATTTGACAAAAACGACTCGGAAACCATAATTTTTTGATCCAAATTTTATAAAAATTTAAACATAGATAGAAAATCCTATAAAAAAGATTTTGGCGCAAGAAAATTTTGAAAATGTGAAAAAAAAATTTGGACAGTTTTTGAAAAAAATTTTTTAATTATTATTATTAATTTCCTTCGTTCAGAATCGTTTTACTGAAGAAATGATTTATCGTTTTTTTAAAATTTAATACGCCCGTCATGAGAATACCATCCGTCGTGTGAAGTATGTCCGGCTTTTTTATCTTTAATTTAATCTAAATCATTCTATAACTGTTTTAGTTTTGTTTTTCTTGAATTATTATATACACATCTTTGCCACCACGTGGCCATCTTTCTTTATTAGAAATAATATCATTACACCTAAACCAAATATTCGATTTTTTGATTATGCTTGTGTAATGACCGCTGTGTAATGATTAACAGATTAATAGAAGATTATTATTAATAATAATATTTTTCAAATAAAAATAAGTTATATTTTAATAGCCTTTCGTTATTTAATTATTTTGTTCATCAAACTTTGTTTATTTTAAGAAATAATTCTTGCAATTATTTACATCTTGCAATTACTACATTTTAAACGATTAACGATAACAACGAACTATGCTCGGCGACAGATAACAAAATGAATGCATGGTTATGACCCGCCGACACTCTGCACTGAATTCGACTGAATTTCTCCCACCTAGGCCTCGAGCTGCATACACGAAATCAAGTGGGGAAACCGGTTGATGCGACGACGCGATTCTGAATTTAATATAAATTTCTATTAAAAAGTTTGCACTTTTTCATTTATAACTTAATTTCTCTAAACGTACAATTTTGATGAATTTTACAAAAGCACATTCTGTACAATATTTCTGATGTTTTGGAGTTTACTTGGAGTTCATTGATGCATTAGAAAATTAGTTATGTTGTATAACAAATTTACCCGTATTTTACACAGTTTAAATGGGCAACTCTTGCTTCAATATACTATACACATACCGTCGTGCAGTTATTTTTTTTTTTTTTACTTAGCTCGCGCCACGACCATGGCGCTGGATTGAATATGTTACCAAGTAATAAGTAATAACAAAAATAAATCTGTTTTTTGTTTGATTATTAACTGTCATAACAGTAATTCTATTTTAGATTCTAAATGAAGTTAAGAATCTAGTGGTTTTACAAACATATTTATTTTATTATTTTTTTCCTTTTTTTTTTCTGTTTACATACATTTTTTGATCCTAACTTAATGAAAATTTACCAAAAAAAATTATGGTTAAGTCATTAGATTTTAAAGAAATTAATAGTTTTATCTTCAATGACATAATTTTTTAAGTTTGTAATTCTAATTAGTCTATAATTTTGATAGATGTTTATTTAAATTATATTAAGGATTAGTTTTTTTTATGATATTGCATTATTTATAAGAGCTTTTTTTTTCAGAAGAGGAAAAGAGTTTACTCATATCACGTGTGTCGATGCCTGCAAAATACGATGAGAAAAAAATAAACTCTTCATTAGATAAATTAAATGAAGTAAAACAACATACAAATTTTTCTTCTTCTGACTCTATTAAAACTAAAAATAACATTCAGCTAAATAAAAAAAATGGTATTCAAACGTCTTTTAATGAAGTGAAAAATACTTCTACAAACAAAGATTTTACACATTCTGGGTTAATAAAAAAAAAAAATGAAATATTTGATTGTAAAAGAAAAAGACCTCGAATAACAATCAACAGTGATGACGAAGATGATAAAAATAAAAATATCAAGTTAAAAGTTCCTGTGACTACTAAAGAAATACCTAAACAAATAACAAAAGAACTGACAAAGAAATGTAATAAAATATCCATGTCTCAGGTTATAGTCGTTAAAGTGAGTAGAGTGCCATACTATGTATAGACATTAATAGACATTTATTCATATTGTGTTTGTATAATTTATTAAATACTATAATTATAAAAAAATCTAAGTAGTTACGGAATATTAGATATATTTTAGTATCGTTCTTTTGAAACATTTTTCATGGGTTTATTATTCACATAGTATTTAACAATTGATGTCTCCACGTAAACCCAATTAATAGCGTATTATAGTGTATCAGATGTATTAATATATTAATACATTAATTTTATTTAGTTTTATGTGTAGCAAATTACATAGTGCCCTTTTATTTAGTTTTGTGTGTTTGGTTTAGTATTTATATTTAATTATTTATTAATACAATTAAAAATTGAACATTTTTCCATTACACAATCATTTTTCTTATCATTACAAAACTATCCAATATGATTTACATTGCTATGTATAGGGCATAATACCTATAGAACAATAATTATTAGGATGCTATAATTATTACAAAGGCTCTCATTTTATTGCGATTAATTTACGCAACGGTGATTTTGCTAATCAATTTACTGTGTTCTAATTACTTAGAACCCTTATATTGGTATGTTAAGGTAGTATTTTATTTTAAAATATTTTCCTATCATATTTATTTTTGATTATTTTCTTCAAGTAGAATATTATTTAATGTTTATACATTTAACACATTTATATTTTAAATTTACTTAGAAAGATATCCCAGAGACAAAGAAAAAGATTAACATGAATGATTTAATTGTGCCACGAGTTGATCACCAACGTGGTGCTTTAGCCTTGGATACTGCTTTCAAGTATATTCAGCAACAAATTGGCGCAACAGATAAAGAAATAGAGGTTGTGAAAAAATGGAGAGATTATGCTGTAGACATGTTACGTTCTAGGAAGAATGTATAATTTGTGATTATTGTTTTTATAACTTAAATTGATTCCTGGATTAAAGATTAAAATGTATATATTTTATATTAAAACAAGATAAATTAATTTTATTGTTTTTAAAAAAAGTTAAGGATTATTTATTTCTTAAAAATGTTTACAGTGAAAAATTGTATTTTTATTTTGTTAAATGCCCTACAAATAGTAAACTATATGTAACGTTTATCAATAATTTATTGTAAGTTTTATATGAATAATTAAAAGAATAACAGTTATAATTTATTTATCATTAGATTATTAATTTAGTTTTCCTATGATCCTAAATATAATAACAATTACTAATGATTTAGTAATTAATAAAATACAATTGTTGGAAATAATATTAATTTACTACTGTGAATGTAGGGGTTAATCTTAGGTTTTACATTTTATAACAGTTCTTTAAAATAGTTTATTCATTGGTATTACTTGTGAATATCAATGAGAAAATTAAAAACAAAAACAATAGTTTAGTGTATTAAGCAAAATTAATAGTAATTAAAATTACCTTGTTACCTTTCTGATTTCTAATTAATATTTACTATGGGCAAAAGTTGTTGTAATGTCATAATTAATGTAAATACTCATATTTGTTGTAAATTATATATCATCTAATCTTACTTAATAACATTAACATTACCTTTGAATAAATTTTTGATATATCTTCTAGTGTATAAGTTCATCAGAAATTAGTAAATGTTGTCATATTATAAAATTAAATAACAACAAAAAAAAGCCTCGCTCCATGGGTATTCTTCGGATGGGATACTCTTGGGGGTGTATTGAATTCTAAAGAAACGATAAACCATTTATTCAATTAAACGATTCTGAGCAGAGCTTCAGATAGTATACAATTATAATTGTCAGTTAGATATGTTTAACAAGTAACAACTGTTATTTAATAGTACTTTAGATTCTGAACGAAGTGAAGAAGCTAGTGTTTTTACAATGAGTTTTATTAATTCTGTAAACACTTTTTCGTATAGAAATACTTGTCTGAAAGTTTCGATCAGTATCTCTATAGAATCAGAATCATACCAAGATGGTACTTTAGAGAGGTCATTTTTCCAATTCCTCAAAACTTTTTTCAAAAACGCGAAAAAATAACGAAAAACGGCAAAATATGCAATTTCCGTAAAATTGAAAATTACTTTTTGACATAACATTTAAAATAATGCAGCTAGGGACTTGAAATTTTCATCAACCACTAGAAATAGTTACGAGAACATTTCTTAAAAATTTCAAAAAGATTTGATCAATTTTGAGTTAAGTACGGCATTTAGAAAATTTCGGAAATTTCTCATTTTTTGTTAGTTTTTATGTAATAAAATTTTTGATTTTCGATATTAAGGCTTGAAAATTTAATATGATCTCACTGACATATGTGTCTAATTTATCTGAAAAAATCTCAAAAATCGTTAGTCAACTTTTTTTTTTATACTCGTTTGAAGTTAGAATTTCGACTGAATTCGTTAGTTTTACTTAAAATTACGCACTTTAACGTACATATAAGAAAATTGGCTCAACCGATTGTTTTGAAATTTGGTGGCTAGATAGAAAATTTCATTGCGAATATTTTGGTGCAATAAAATTTCTTACGGACGAATAATTAAACATTTTACAAGGGTTTGATTGAAAAAAAAATTGGAGA
>JAIPRM010015692.1:0-10005 GCA_025469315.1 Stegophylla sp. TES_Ste_2020 | reverse complement strand
TTCTTATATTATTAATTTCCTTTGTTCAGAATCGTTTTACTGAAGAAATGATTTATCGTTTCTTTAAAATTTAATACGCCCGTCAAGAGAATACCACCCGTCGTGCGAAGTATGTCCGGCTTTTTTAAAGTTTCTGTGAAATAAAACACGTCTCCGGTTAATAATTTCAAAATACGGACTTGTTGTTGTTCGGAGCCGTTCAATTGCAGTACGTTCCACGTTATTCCGTTATTGCCGCATTAAAACGTATACGACCAGCAAACGCACGTTAAATTGATTGGATTTATAATATAAAACTGCAACCGCAACGATTTCGTGAAATCCGAATGGTGGCGGAGAAAACAAATTTGTGACCATTATTTAATTTCTGTATAATGCGTCATCACAGATAGGCCGAGCAGCGCCCGAAGCTGCGAATATAATAATGTATAACCGATGACGGATAATTTTGTACTTTGACTCCGCCCGTTCCCGCTCGATCCGATAATCTCCCAAAAAAAATCATAACTATACGCACTGCAAAATCGAAAACACACTCGTATTCGGGTTATTACCCGGTGGTAATTCGACGAAAACCAAAACCACTGCTTTGCAGAAACTAAAATAATAATAATCGATACACGTTATCGAATAAGTAATACGCAGTATTTTATATTATTATTATTATGTATCAATGTTTTGGAGCATTGATTACAGTAATAATATTATAAACTATAATCGAATAACCCGGTTTCGTCCTGGTCGAAATATCTTCTACTTGAAATACTTTAAACAAGTGATGGTTCGTGATTGCTTTCAAACGCAACTGAAAATTTTAAAATCAAAGATTTCCACGAAATCGGTTTTAGTGTCGAACTTCTAAAATAATAGTGCTAAAAGCTTAAATTAGCATAAAAACTTCAAAAGACTTGTAAAAAGTTTGACCTTTTTTGAGCCTGATTTATAAAACTTCGAAAACATAAGAAATATCACGTCATTCAAAATCTGTTGTCTAATTAAATTTTTAATTTTAAAACTTTTTAATAAAATAATATTTTACTAAAATTGCATATTTTTGTTTTTTTGATCACAAGAATGATCGGTGAAACTGAAATAATTTTCGTATTAAAAAAAAATAATAAAAAAAAAAAAAACAATAACATTGATAATTTTCAACGTTAAACGATTAGTCACCTGACAGAGCATAATATATACAGTGGTGTATTTAAAAATTCGTCCGAACTCCGAAGTGATAAAATTTTCCAAATCAAAACCTTAGGGTTCTTTAGAATACACTATGTTACAAAATAGGCTTCAACGTTATACGATAAATACTCTTACTTCACTAATGAACAAAAAAAAAAAAAAAAGGTATTTTACATTCACTCACACAATTTAGCCACTTTTCAAAGTACAATATTTTATTATAATATTATAATTTCGAAAATATACTGTGCCATACATTAATACGATTAATAGTAACAACTGTTTTAAAATTCACGATTAATTTAATCGTATCTTCATATTATGTACCTAACCGAAATAACTTTATTATTCAATAATATTCATTGCTCGTAAAACAAAATCTTATTTTATAATAGATTTGTCGACCGATGAACTGAAATAATGTTAAAAACGTAAATCCGTTCGAGCGTGTCTAAAATAAATTACAATTTTTATTTTATTTACCACCAAATGATTATGACTAAAAAAAAACAATGAAATTATAATTCGTTCGTTGTATTTCGTAAATATACGATTTTTTACGGTTTCGTACGAAATTATTATCACACGTATTCGTTTTTATATTTAGTTTTTTAATTAAAATCGGTGAGATCGAAATTATATAAAAAATTACAAATGTGTCCGCATAATAAAGTAATGTCCGGTATGTTGGTTTAATTGTTTTCATTCGTAGAGTGCGAGCACTTCGTTTTTTTTTTTTTTTCTGTAAGTGAATAAACAATATTGGAAGGTATCACCTTGTGTACTATGGTTATAATTATTATTATTATTAATTAACAATAGAAATAGAAAAAATATATAGCACAAAGACAAATATAATAATAATGATATATTCTTTGAAACAAATTAACTGACATGATAATTATGTGCTCGACTTAGGCCCACGGAGGGGAGGATTTCGACCCCTTGATCTCCACTCCTTCTCCGTAAACACGTCACTGAATATATTATGTGTGTATATACTAGGGCTAATTTTTTGATCCTAAAGACTCGGGGCTCGGAACTCATAGCATTTGCAATTTATTTAGGTGATCTGAAATTTTAATGTGCACATTATTGCATTCATCTTAGATTTTGATGTAAAGTGCATATTTTTTTGTTTTTATGCCTTTTTTTTTTTAACATGTTTTGTAACATTTTAGTTATTAGAAAATTAAATAATCATACAGATATTTTCTGATCAGGAACACTATTATTGAAAAAAAAAAAAAAAACTTGTGTATGATTAATATTTCTTAATGCAACCTGTGATCTTGTTATCTACAACTCAAAGCTAATCGAAAAATATTCACCAAGGTATAAATAACTTAATACGTTTTAGAATAAACAAAGGCCCATAAAATATCTTCTTACCATGGGGCATAGACACACACACACGCGTTTGATTTCCAAATATGTTATAAAAATAGTCTCTTCTCCGTGTTAACACATGAATTCGAAATGTAAGATAGCATTTTTTCCCTGATTTTGTTTATTTTTAATATTTAATGTTACCGTACAGTATTAGTGATTTTTAGTGTAAATCTTTTTAGTTTAATAACGTGCTTTTAATTGTTATTAGTTACGAGCCCTGAAAATAACCACTATTGTCGTTTGTGCTGGACAAACTTTGAAAAGGATAATTTTTTTCTCGTTTTTAGAATTTGCAATTCCGTTCTGTTAAAGCGAAAAGAATAATATTGTACTCACGTAAACAACGAAAAAAAAAAAAAAAAAGAAGGAATATTTGATATTTTTACAGCGTTCAACAAAGAAATCAAAACTGGACGTTTCGATTTTAAAACGATAGTTTCGGATAAAATTAGTTTTGGAATTAATAAATTCGAAAATTTTATTGTTTTATTTGACGTTTAACACATGAAAACCGAAACCAAAGAATAAAAATGAAGAACCTTCATTTATTCTGTGCCGAAACCCGAAACGAAACAGATAATTATTATAAAATTATCTTATTATCATCAGTCGAGTTGACACGTGGCGTGTTTTTGGCTGTTTTGGACGATAAAAATATGTTGATCGCGGCTTGACGATAACAGACGAGTACAAAAATAATATTTAAATATGATAATTTGAAAAAAAAAAATAGTTTGTACAACACTATTTATGCGCTATATTTTATAAATATACCAACTCGATGTAAATTCTAGATAATCGAACCTATTTATGTTCTGCAGACGTTTTCAATATTATTATTTATGATAAACTCATTTTCTTATATTATATACTTATCGATCAAATTAGATTTAGGGCTGTAAAAGTATTCATTAGGCAGTGGTTCCCGACCTTTTTAGTTGTGAAGCCCACAAATTTTTACCAAAAAATGTTGTGACCCATTTATTTAATATATAAGTAAACAATTTAAAAAAGCACCACAAATAATAATTTATAAACGTATGACAAAAACAACATTCTGTATAAAAAAAAAAAAAATTATGACAAGTAAAGTTCATTGAAATCATGCACAGAAATATTAGGTAGAATCCGAAAAAAAAAAATCAAAGGGATGTTTGAAATTGTCAGTGGTTTTCTTGAGAGTCAATACCAGAATTATTTTTTGTTAGTTTTAACAACAAATATTACTCTCAACATTCAATTTATTTCAACAGTTATTTTTCGAAGAAAAAATAAAGTTCAAACGGCTTATTTACATAAATAAATAATCAAAAAGGCCCGTCAAACGCCTCAGTGTGATTTCGGAATCAACCGAATTATCTTTTCTAACTCAAATCTAAGATGCAGGAGTCGAATTCGTAGTTTTAAAAAACGATTTTTATACACCTGGTCACGTGACCGTCCAATCAACGAGTGTTCTCAATACCTTCTCAATAATGTCAATTACAGTACAATCTCGATGTTGATGATGCCAATCAGCATAATACGCACATAATATTACAACGCAGCAATAATTCTTGGTTAACGGATCCTCGACCAAGGCCTCTTTGTGATTGGGAAACCCTGAATTAAGGGCTTGTCAAAGTGTATGGAGTGCATATTATAAATGTGTCTCGAATTAACTGCGTTATGCGGTGTGAAATTTCGTAAAAAATAAAACAGGGTGTGGGGGGCACGCGCAGTGGGACGTGTACACACACGATGAGTGTTGCAGCTGATGCCAGAGACAAGTCATGACGTTCGCGTCGGTCTATCCGTAAATTGCACGATAATTAAATATATAATTACGTAGCACCGCCAGTCTGTACGCAGCGCATCATAAATACAGTGTAATAATAATATTGTGTTTCACTATTAAAACAGCAACAGACGCCGATAAACGGAAGAAAGTAACTCAAACAATATCGTTTCTCACGCAGAATATTGTGCGTTAAACGTTTAAAAATACGTTTCAAAAAAAAAAAAGCGACCGCCAAAAATAAACTGACATTGTCCGCGGCATTTACGTCACACGTGGACTTATCATTGACATTTGATTGTTTCTAAATTTATCTCCAAAAACGCGGCCTAAACGTTTCCCAAAAATTATTTCAACGTATTTTGTACATAATATGGTATAATAATACAATATTAAGCTGTTATTCAGTTTTTCTGCAGTCACTTGCACGTTATATTTGTGCGTATAAATAAACGGCAAGGTCAGAACTATGTGTCTCAGTTTGCTTGTCCCAAATATATTTTTGTAATTTGTTATTATTTGATTACAAATTACAGTTAGGTCTGTAATATAAAATATAATAACAATCGAAATCGAAGCGTTGCTTTACTGCTGCGCCTTGATGTGGTGCTCATAATTTGCGGGTACTGAATAAATAATTGGAATTAATAACATTAAGATGACTAAAAGTAACTGTTAACTTTGGTATAGTTACAAATGTTATAAGTCATAACTGAGTTATTATAATATTATTCCTAACAAAAAATATAAAATAGTGTGTTGTATGTGCATCATTTTTTTCAGTTTAAATATTTATTATTTACATTTTATATATATATAAATTATTTAACTCTTCCAATATCTATTACATAACTTTAACTAATGTGAGTGCAGATTAAAATATATGAAGCAGCAATTTTTCCGATAGCACTGGTGAGTTATTTTGATTAATAAAATAAATTACTATCATTATAATGGATAGATTATCACTTTTTATTTGAATTATTATAAACAAGTTTTTTTCACCTCATTCTGAATATCCCCCCAGTAGTACTAAATTATCGTCCGTGTACCGCGTTATAGATATAATTATTATGGCCTATAGGTACTTGATTGCATCATAAATTATTAAGTCACCATACACAATTTGTCAACAGCAAAAAAAGTGAAAGTTCACGTACGCTCCAATATGAAATTTTGAAATGTCAACATATTTCAAAGTGAACTGATTTCAGAGATCAAATTTTAAACGTTGAAGTTGCTTGAGACATGGTTTATCGTTTGTGCAAGTAAGTATAATGTAGATATATAATTTTTTTTTTCTGAACAAATTTGGTAAATTATCACATCATTAAATTTTATCTCTTAATTTAGGGAATTGAAATTTTTAATAACCGACAAAAAAAAAAAAATGTAATTCTATCAACACAGCATGAAAATTATATGTTCTAAATTATGTCCAACATTCCTAATTTTGATTTATTTTAATATTTATAAAAACATAAAATCATGTGTCTTCTATCTAATTATGGTACTTTACGGGTAGGGGGGATGTAAGGTTGATAAAAAGACGAGAATTTTCTTGCTCAAATAATAAATGTTAAATTTACTTTTATTATTTAATGAATTATTATTTACATTTTACATAATTTTATTGGTTTTAATATTCAATTCTTTGTTCTTTCAGTCGTTGTATTAGTTGTATAGTAAGTAGGGGTATATGGTTATTTTGTATAATTTGTACGGCTCACAAAAAAAAAAAAAAAAAATTTGAGGAAAAAAGGTTTACATTTTGATTTACGGGGAGAATGGAATTTTTGAAAAAGATTTATACCACTGGTATAAATATATTATCATTACGATCAAGGTACTGAGGTGTCCGGTATATATGATTCTAATTTGTCCGCCTTTCCCCCACCACTGCCGAGGACATACGATATTTTTCGGTTCGCGAGCCCGTTGTCGACGACGAAAATAATAATATAATAATATTTTGTAATTCTATGGTAATAGTGTAATATTGTAATAACACGATAATACGTGGTCCGGCGGCGGCGGCAAAATCGTCAGGAAGGAATGAATAAGTGTAATAATAATAATAATAATAATAATAATAGTAAAATAAAAGCCTTGACGGTGGGCGACGACGACTAATACTCGTTAGGCCACCCAGTTAGCGTCACGATAGCCCCCCCCCTCCCCCCGCACGCTGTACCTACCGACCGACCGACCGACGTTCGCGCATAATATTATAAAAATATTCAGAAACTAAATAAGAAAAGAAGGAACGTAGAAAAAAAACATTGTGTGTGTGCTCGGTTATAATAATAATTATTATTATTAACACGCCGGGCGAGTGTTGTAGCAGCGGCTATCAGTGTGTGGAGAAAAATATACAAAAAAAAAAAAAAATCGACCCAAAAAAACTCACGAGGAACGTAACAATAATAATAATAATTGCCACGGGAATTATACGTGTGCGCGTGCGCGTGCGCTCTTCGTCTCACAGCAGCCGCCGCCGCCGCCGTCGCCGTCGCCGTAGTGGTGGTCGGGGGGGGGGGTGATATAGGCCGTATCGGTGATGCTAATGAATTACGTCCGAGATGAATCGACCCGATATATCGTGTGTGTGTGTGTGTGATGGTTAACGCGGCGGCGGCGGCGGCGCGCGCGTGAGTCGCGTTTTAAAGAAAACATAATTTTTACCGTGCGGGTACGAAAAAAGAGGAGAGGGCCGCCGCCGCGCGGACAAAGAAGGCGTAATCGAAGGGGTTACGGCGGGGCCCCCCGGAGTGTAGGGAGAGGCGGTGTCCGCGACCGCGATTGGTCCGGCCGACCCGTTGGCCGCCCGGCCCACGCCCCCTCCGACCGCCGCCGCCGCCGCGTCGCCGACGTCACGCGTTCCTCCCCACCATTCCCGCGCGGCCCAAAACCGACGACGCCGGATCGACCGACCGCCGCCGCCGACGAATTAATACTCAGTGGACTGGCCGTACGTGCGCACCGCGTTTCACACGCAAACACACACCGCCGCCGTACGCCCGCCGCCCGTGAACGCGAAATCCGATATAATATACGTATTACATTATTTTTCGTTCGTCGTACATCTGAAAAATCTGAAAAATAATTTATTTTCGTTTTTCTTCCGTCCGTCGTCGACTGGTACCTAGTGCGTTTTTTTCCGTTTTTTTTTTTTTGGTTTTTCGTTCGTTCCGGTTTCGCGGTCGTAAGCGCGCTGCTATATTATACACATAGTGTCCGGGACATGTGCAGTCGTTGATACGGCTCCGGATATAGCATGAAATCCATAGCGTTGCGCGCCACCAACAAGAGTTACTACCACGGCGGCGGTTACCACGTGCACCCCACGGATCTGAGCGCGTACGCGGCGGCCGTGCGGTGCCGATCGCCACCGCTGCAGCCCCGGAGTCCGGCTCCGGACGACATGGACGACATAAGCGTCGGCAGGCCGTCGCCGCCCGCGTCCCCGGACGGTTACGCGCGACTCCACGATTCGCCCGCGCCCGCCGACGAGTCCGATTCGTCGTCGTCCGGTGACGGCCGCGGTGCCGACGAAGACGCCGGCGGTTCCGATTACTTCGAGCCGCTCAAGAAACTGGGCACGGTGCAGATCGACAAGGTCAGTTACGGCATCAGCGACGGCCGCAAGAGCTACGGGCCCAAGCGCCGGCCCGTGCACCACCGGGTGCACCACGACACCGCCGCCGGCGTCCCACCGCCGTTGGCCGGCAGTTGCATCGACGCGATGACCATGACGGCCACGGCCGCGCCGCTCGGCTGCAGGACCGCCGTGTCCGCGGCCGCGGCGATCGTGGGGCCCGCGTCCGCGGCCACGGCCGAGGACGCGCAGCCCGCGGCCGGCGTCAAGTCGTTCAGCATCGCGGACATACTCAGCCACGAGCCGTCGTCGGGCGGCAAGCAGCCGACGGGGGCCGTTACGACGGGCCTGCAGCAAGAGGACGCGGCCAAGATCGTCAGGCCGTGGGCCGAGGAATACCAGCCGCCGTGCGCCAGCTCGTTCGTGCCGCCTCCGCCGCCACCGCCACCGGCCCACCGGCAGCCCGTCGTCGGCGGCCTGTTCCCGCACTCGCTGTTCATACAACACCTCCAGCAACAACAGCAGCACCATCACCATCAGCTGCACCAACACCACCACCACCATAACAACCACCAGCAACAGCACAGTCACCACCCGCACCACCAGCACCACCACAGGCCCAAGTCCGCGGACTACGAGACGTCCACGTGCACCAGCGGCCGGTCCAGCTCGGACGGCAGCGAGTGTTGCACCAGCCCCGAGATAGCCAGTTGCACCCAGTCGAACCCGTCGTCGTCGTCGCAGGCCGCGGCGGCCAGGAAGCACCAGGCGGCCGGCGGCAAGAACAACGACAACTCGTCGCCGCTGGACGCGCTGTTCCAGATGACCAGCAAGACGTTCGACCAACTGCACGGCGACCCGTCCGGTGCCGGTAAGTGCTAAACATTTGTTGTTTTTTGTTTTTTTTTTTTTTTTTGCTTATTTTCCCTGGGCATTAAGGGTGTAAAAGAAAGCTATACATTTTTACATTACATTAAAAAAAATAATAATAATAATAATAAATACCTATGTAGGGTCGAATGGGGTAATTATAAATCGAATCTGCAATTTTTAAATTTTCTAAATCACAATTTATAACTCATTTTCGTCATCAAGGAAATCATTTAAAAACAAATCCTTGGCGTATAACATTCCCTAATGTAAGTCAAAAGTATCGATTCATTTTAGAAAAAAAAATGTGCCTCAATTTATACATCCACCATAAATTTTAATTTACCCAATTTTTTTCGGGGTAAATGTAAACAATATTATTTCACATTACACGAGTGAAATAGAGTCTAAATCATAAGTTCTATTCTATGTGGGAAAATACTACCATAAATTTGGGATAGAAAAAAAGTGATTCAAAATACGATGAGGATTCAAATGTTTCTTGATTAGGTGCATTTCTAATCTTATCTCTAATGTATCTCTAATCTTATCTCTATGTACAAGATTCTACAACTTGATACACCCTACTTATTAGGTATACCCGAAAATCCACGTTACTTTCTTATTCTGGGAGATGGGACATATGAATACTTTTTAAAATTAATTTATGAAATAAATTTAAAAGTCAACAAAATATAGGTACTAGAATAACTGCAAATAACCTTTTAAACTTCATATTATTGATTTTTCTGAAACATCACAGATCAGTCTTAATAATTCGAGTTTTCGGTCTATTATTATAGCTTAAAATATTATATTATATTTGTATAACTTACAAGTTTATAGGTACAAAATATTAACTACTAGACTAGGATGACCATATTTAAGAAAATAAAATACAGGACAAAAATATTTTTCATAATATTTTTAAATAAATAAGTATTTATTACACACACACACACGCACATATATATATTATATATACAAATATTTATGTTTTTGAATCGTGCAAAAGTATAATTTTTAAACTACCTATTATAGATTAAATTTAAACACATAAAAACATTATTTTGAAAAACATAAAATAACATAATAAAACTAAATTGATACTTTTTAAAATTTCTTCAAATTCTTTATTCATGCATATTGTATACTTTACTTTCTAAAAAAACCTCTTTAATTC
>JAIPRM010015691.1:0-10005 GCA_025469315.1 Stegophylla sp. TES_Ste_2020 | reverse complement strand
TTACTGAAGAAATGATTTATCGTTTCTTTAAAATTTAATACGCCCGTCAAGAGAATACCACCCGTCGTGCGAAGTACACCCATCGTGCGAAGTATGTCCGGCTTTTTTCTTATTTATTTTTTATATTTTATAATATTCATTTCCCTCGTTCAGAATCGTTTTATTGAAGAAATGATTTATCGTTTATTTAAAATTCAATACACCCGTCAAGAGAATCCCACCCGTTGTGCGAAGTATGTCCGGCTTCTTTTTTTTTTTTTGATCTCACTTCGCATTTTACATAACAATATTATTTCCTTAATATTCTACATCGGCACGAAAAAGCCAAATCCGATTCGATGCATTTTTTTCGATTATCGATTCGTCGCACATTACTGTTTGCGGCGATAAAACGTTTTAACGCGGCGATATTATAATAAAAGGACTTTCCGTAGTTTAGGGCGAAAGGGCGTGTACGCGGCACGAAAATTATTTGCATACCGTATGCCGCGTCGTCCGGATGATTTGTTTTTAATGTCGTTCGCGAGACACGAGCGATTTCGATATCGGTCGTGGGTTTTTATTATTTTATTATGTTTTGCGAGCGCCTAAAAATGGCGACCTTTTGCAAAAGACAAAAGCTCTGCATTGCAGATGTGTTGTGTAAAATATGAGAACGTGTACGCGTGGTGGTGGCGGCGGGAGAAATATCACTTTGAGAGCCGAGCGAATAAGGGATGCGAAATACGGCGAAAAGAATAAAAACCGTATAACGATGCGAACGCGTGGAAATACGGGTGCGCGTGCATTAGAAAGTGCAAAATCGACGGTGAGAGAATACACGAATTCGGGGTGTTTTCTGCGATACCGTTGTTTCCGGCCGAACACAAAGAAATAGTTTTCTCAAAAGTTGGGGAAAACCAAGGAACACTTGAGACAAAAACGCTTTTCAAACTGTTTTTTTTTTTCTTTTCTTAATTCAAACTTAATGAAAATTTAAAATGTAGATAGTGTAAAACGTCAAAAAATATTTTGGTCAATAAAAACTTTTAACAAAATATGTGAAAATAAACTGAAGCTTAGCCCAGAATCGTTTTCTCGAAAAAATAATTATTTATCGTTTATTTAAAAATCCAACACGCCCCCCTCCCCCACTATGTCCTACGCGAGGAGCGAAGAATACCCACAGTGCGAAACCAGAGTCCGGCTTTCTCCGTCACTCGGCCAACGAAGACTCGAGAAAATCGAAAAACGATCATTCAAAAGTACCGACTAGATAAATAATTTCACTACTACTGCTGAAATGTATGAGGCGAGAAAACCGAGTGAATGAAAGTGAATATTATTTTAACTAACTACGCGGTTCACGGGGATTTGTTTTTATTATTTATTCAACACTCGACGCGCGCGTAGGTGCCGGGAAATACGTGATAACCGTGTGACGTCGTTTTGTTTTATTTTTTTCTCGTGTGTCTCATTTTCATTACGGTCGATTTATAAATCGTTCTCAAGTGAACGCAATTAGTACTCGAATTCGGCGTTCGGTTTTTTTTCTTTTTCAAAAAGTTAAAACTCATTAACGAGATCGTATTGTTGTCGACAGCAATCTTCTCGCGGCGCCGGGAAACCCGTTACGAATGAAATCACTGTGATCTTTCACGACAGACAGGGGTGTATTTATCATTGGGGGTGGGGCAGCAACCCCCGTCGAAATATGAGAAAATTCGCAACGCGGTAACAAAACGCCTCTGAACGAGTCGTACGTTAATTTTGACAATTTGAATAGGAGCTATTTCAAAGTATGTTTTCGGCGGAAAATTCCAAAAACAAGGTACTCGGAGGACACGGGTAATTTTTCGAAATTTTCAACAGCTTTTATTCCAAAAACGAGGCAACGCTACCGACGATTTTCGTGAAAAAATTTTAAAAAAACCATTAAATATGCGTTAGACTATATCATGTTTATGAAATAAATTTTAGTCGATTAGTCGCAACTCGAAAAACGATTGCGTTAGAAATTCGAAATTAACGTGAAAATCTGTAATAAACAAGATGCGTTTTGATAAATTATATATTTTTCAACAGTTGCATTTTATATTTATTTTTATTTATTCGCACAGTAAACAAAAAATAAGTGTACTTTATATAACTAAATATTAAAATAATTTTACCTTAGGATTAATATTATGAACCTATTAGTAGCTATTATAAATAGTATTATAACTATAATATTTTACAATGTGCATTAATTTTGTATTTTTTCAAAACAATTTTTAAATTCAATTAACTCAACTCGTTCAGAAAAAAGTAGTTAAGTCATATAAAAGTAGATTATTGCATAAATACTTACATAGTTATAATTTATACGTATGCAATGTGTCTAATAATAATAAAAAGTGGGTGATAGGTTGTAGCGAGCAATTTATTTGAAATCGTAACTGTTGATAGATATTTTTTAATTTATTACATATTACTGCAATTATGTGTGTACACTTCCGCGGTGATAAAAACTTCATTCCTTAATAGGTAAAATTGCTTTACAAAAAAAAAAAAAAAAGTAGGTATTACTTTATTTTGTAGACTCTTTCTAGAATACCCATAGTGAAAACCGGCTAGCTCAGAAATATTCTTTGACAGTGTTCTCGCGTTTTGCGCTGTAAGCAAAAGACAATATATATATATATATATATCTGAAATTGGACATTTTTACTTTTTTGAATTTCAATACTTTTTAACGTCGTTTTTCTTTTCGTTCCACCGATCGACGTACAGCCGTATCACGAAAAAATATATAATCTCAAATACACTTATTATGCTCGCTCCGAGAAATAATCCCAACGATCCGCCTATGTTACCTGAACCGATAATTTTTTTTTTTTGTATTTAATAATAATCATCTAAAATAACGTTTGTGCGCGGCGAAAACGTGGAATGACTATAAAATAATATAACGTTGTACTTGCCCAAGAATTCGTTTACTGGTATTAAAGCAGTTCTGTGCACGGACCACGGTCTTCTTTTGTAATACATGACTACAATTGATTTCGCTTGATTTCTAATAGTAAAATAAATAAAAATAAATAAATCATTGTCACATCTCGTCGATGTTAATTTCAATATATTCTACTGTTCACTAGAATTCGCATTGCTTCTCGACAAATTCTTATGCGTATACACGATGTTATGCTGATATCTCATTTCCGTGCATTCGTCTAAACAATTGCAATCGTCCGTAGAATTCATATCGATCAAATGTTTACTGAAAACCGAATAACCTAGAAAAAATGCCAAAAACTCTTAGTCGTTTCATAATCTGAGTGCAATAAAAATGAAGAAGACGGGAACTAGTGGTTTTACAGTAATGTTTTTTTCGGTAAACACATTGTCTACAAAAGAAAGGCGGCAAAGATTAGAAGAGGATTTTATTCGTATGGAGATAATTTTTCTAATTTTTCCATAGTTTTGCCACGTGTAAAGAAAACTTATTGAAAAATTGAATAAAAACGGAAAAATACCGGTAAATTTTCACATAAAATCGATCTTAGTAATATTTATTTGTAACTCTTTTTTTTGAACTAATAGTGCTGGAAAATGGAAATTAAAAATTTTTACTCAGTATCAATAGTAAATAGTAATACAGAACGTGAAATATTAACTATAATATTATATTGGAAAACAGCCAAGGACATTGTAAAATGTATTGGCTGGAAAATCCAGAAATTATAAATAGGAGGTGCTCAATCAATAGAACTGAATACCAATATAGCAGCTAACTACTAATTACACCTTAATATAAATCTCTATGTAAAATAAATTATACAATTATATCTCTATTAGAAAAAAAAAAAAACATTTAATAAATTATCCACTTCATTTGTTTAATTTACTATAATGATCTACTCAGTTTATTTTACGTTTTACATTCCGAGTGGCGTGAAGAAGCTAGTGTTTTTAAAATTATGTTTATTTTATTTTTTCATAATAGAAATTCTTGTCCATAAGTTTCGACCAGCAACTTTATGAATCATAATTTTTTCAAATCATCAATAGTTTGTTCAAAATTTCGGAAAAACTACTCAAATGTTGACAAAAACGCCTTTAAAGTGTAAAATGATTTATCGTTTTTTTAGAATTTAATGAAACTACAAATCCCATTTAATGATCGAACAAAACCCACGGTGAGAAATATAAACGCAACTTTTTTATAATAAATTTATCTACCTACACTTCATTGCATTTCAATTTCACCCAAGTGTGGCAAACGATTGCGTTAAAAAATATCATACTTTTTAGACAGTAAATAATTTTTTATAATTTTGTGTAGTGTGGTCAATGTGACAGGCACAGTGCCTGAGCACCCATAGCCCCCCTTTGAATCCACGCCTGAAGCCTGGCTTACATTGTAACATATTATAATATGAATTATTTTGTTCGCTGGGGACACCGTCGCTATAAAAGAAAACGCTCCGAGTGCAATATCTCATGCTTTAGAATAACAAACATTATACGTTATTATTAGGGCCCGGATTTAAATGCAATAAAAACCATCGAAAAATGCTCTAAAAAACAGTCAAAAATGCCCTTAAAAAATATGCATTTTACACATGAAAATACTCATAAAAAGGTCCTTTGCGTTTTTATATTTTAATTTGTTTTCTCATTTGCCATCTGCCAAGTCTAGGCATCCATAAGTAAAGATAAAATATAGACATAAACACAATTATAGAAAGATTTCTAGATATTTTTAAGGAAAACCCCAAAAAACATGTATAATATTTTGAATCAGTTAAGCATTGAGCATTTGGTCACTCTGACGCTCGCCCTTTTGCCCGCTTCATACTCAGTGTAACATATGGCATGGCCTCTCTACATACATTCTTACTCTATGGTTTTCCCGCAATATTGCTCTGGTCCCTGGACGCGGCTTAATATTATTATTTACAATATAATTATTATTATTATTATTATTATTATTATACTTTACCGTTATTCGCATACTGTTGCATGCATTTGTAACTCGCGGAACCGCATATCCGAGTTTCTGTATCCCCTATACAGCACGACATAATAATATTTATGAATAATATTAAAAATGTACCACAGTTTCGTTTTTGAAACGGAGTAAAATGTAAACCAAAATACGAATATTAGAGCAATTAGAACAAAATATTTGTGAGGGGAGGGGGCTAAAATGTTTATTTATTGATTTAGCCCCCCCCCGCAAAGTACATTAACCTTAAGCGATTTTCAAAAAAATCCGAGGGGAGTGATTTTGAAGGGAATAATTCACCCCGAGCCCTCACCTATAGTTGCGCCCATGTTATTATTATATTCTTACTCGGATAATAATACGCCACGCAACCGCACATTTTCAACGAATGATTAGCTCTACACTCGATCTCGCAGTTGTTGATGGTGTAAATGTTGAAAAATTTCAATGTCCTCTCGTGCTGATAGTAGCAGTGTCGAACATTCGGTTTCCAACGCGAAAGACTCGAAGAAGTAGTTCTCAGCGTGTACACCGTCGTGACGTGCGCGATATTATTGACGGCCACGTAAGCTGTAGGATGGACAATGGCCGGCATATCGATCGGACTGTGTACGATCAACTACAACAACGTAATAATATTAAATAGGTACACGTAGGTAACAAACATTTTTTTGGGGGGAGGGTTCGTAATGAAACATAGAGTAAAGAATATACAGAGGGGCCACACCGTATAGTGAATTGAAGCAATCAAATGGAATATGCTAAGAGCGACCATTTTGAGAAAAGTAAAATTATTTTTCTTATTTGGTTGGTACCACTTATAATTTTCATATTATCATATTAGATAAGATAATTTATACAAAAACAATAACATTAATTTTAAAGTATGATAACAGTCTGTATTCCTTATTAGTAGTCCGATTGAGCAAGGGATACAATAATATTTCGATACGGTAATTCGGTTCTTTTCAATAGGTCACTCTAAGCGTATTCCATTTCAATGCTTCATTTAGGTATACGTATGGCCACGGGTTGGTATATACAGTGTACTGCAGTGTTACCCAACCTTTTTACTATAACGACTCTTACATTTATTTATTTTTTAATGACTAGGCAAACCTATTTCCTCCACCAAAAAGAAAATTTAACTAGGTGCACATCAATATATAAGGCGATAAAATCCATTACAACAAAATGCTGAGTACTTATTGTTGTCAATAATTACAAATAATATTAAAAATAATCATTAAATTAAAATATTTATAATTCAGGATTAACAACTATAAATTGATATACAAATTGATAAAATATTAAATAGGTATAATGATAAAATTATTAATGTTATTTCTCATTTAGTAGTAGTAACAGTAATAAAAAACTAGCGAAATTGATTGCAGTATTGCACTAAAAAAAATAACAACGTTTCGTTACAAATATTTTAAATTTATTGTTATTAATTTTCGTATATTTAGTCATTTTTATTTTTATTTATTTTTACTCAGATATTTTCTTTTTATTACATTCCTCTTTTCGTTAATGAGCAGCGACCAATTAAAAATATTAGGCGATCCATAGGTTGGGAAACGTTGCTATACTGTGTAAATGTCACAATAATAGTGAATAATGCTGCAAATAAGAATTTTATTCTTCTCTGCAGTCTTAGTGACTTAATGCAATATCTGTGTTTCGAATAATTTTATTACAATATTATAGTAAAAACTAATTGGGTAACGTATAATGAATTATTCGAAGAAATTTCGGGCAAGGTTTGAACGCCTACCTCTCCTGTAACGTGCTTGTACGTATAGTTAACTGAAACTCGTAGGAAAAAAAAATATTGAAAAAAATATGAAACTAAAAAAACAAAAACTGAATTCTTACAAGTTATAAAATTTAAGTATCCTGAATTGATTTATATACCATATATTATGTTCATGACGTCAGCTATAATATTTCATTATCGATGAAATACGTATATTACACAAAAATCGTACCTACCGTCATTCCTGAATCGGTTTTGGGACAGTGTTTTCCGAAATTGTCTTTTTTCAAACTCAACGTCATTGTGACCGAATCCGCGACGGTATCGCCAATGACTTTCCACGGCAAATGAAACGGTTTCGCGTTTTTGTCGAAACCTCCCTCGGGATACCACATGGATTCGTTCGGTTTTGTAATGATGTCAGCTTTGAAGTGATTCAAATTCGATAATCTAATAAAACGTGCAGAAGAATAATAATCAAGCGCTGTACGAAATAATTATAATTAAAACCAAACAGGCGCACACACATACACTTGATTGTAACCGTTATTGAGCAATTGACCGAAAGGGATCATGTTCATCGAATAACAAATACCGTAAACCGTGTATACCGGTTGAAAATATTTACACGGATCGTCGATTTTATCTTGAATCCAAGTAATCGATATCAGTCGATCGCGACAAAAGATTCTGTAATTCTTGAAGTAAAAACAAATAATATACATGAGTATGTACCTGTGTTGTATAGTGCGTGGAGACTCATAGGCGTCAATAGGGGGTAGCGAAGGGTAGCGACTGCTACCCTAAAAATTATTGTGATTTATGTAGAAATAGACAATCTTTAAGTAATTAAATAATTTTACGTGTCACCAACGATTAAAAGAAGGCTACATTTACAATTATTTATTACCTACTAAAATTAAAATATATTTTTAATTTCTAAAATCTTTACTCTATTAAAAATGTGATAACGATTCATTTGTTTCTTGAATTTTTTTTTTTTTTATTCGGAACAATTTGCTATCCCAGTACTTTTTTCCAAACGGCGCCACTGTGGAGACTTCACTTTTGGTTCACCCTTAGTGTCCGTCTACATTCGCCAGATGTATGCAAAATCACCCCATGAATTTGGGGAGTCGCAAAATAATTATTATTGTAAAACGAGTGACTACAAATATACGATTGGCCGATTTCAGGAACTAAGATAGTATAAACTAAGACCCGTAGAGGCGATATTTTATGGGGGGTATTTTTTTTTTATCTTCAACAGCTTTCAAAAAAAAGTTACAATAAATTTTATGCGACTTTCCAGCCTCGGTCCCATATCGATTTGAATCAATTAATTGTTGGGTAATAATAATTAATACGAATACTTACTTCTTGAAACTAATTAACTGGTCAATTAGTAGTTATTATTGAGAATTTACTAAAATAAAATCTATAAATAATAGGAGACAAATTTCTAATTTTTTTTTTGCAAATTCCATGACACTGCCCTTTCCCTCGATCGATAATAAAATAACAATAAAATTATAGGAAAAACATGTTTGTATTATTCTCGAGATAAAAGTTCGCTAAAAAAAAATAAATAATTTTTATTTAATTTTAAATGTACATATAGAATGGTCAACCTTAAGTCAATAATCAATTATTATCAATTTATTGATATCTCTAATATTATGTAAAAATCATATCACGTGTTATTGGAAGCAAATTTTTGTATAATACGCTTGAAAGTAATTTTGAAAAGATTGATTTTGTTACATTGTCTGAGATAAAACGTAGAAATAACACCTTTATGTGATGAGCCCTATGGATAATACTGAAGGGGGGACTATGATCCCTCTAGCCCGCTAAATCATTTAATCATCACAATATGAATAATCGTCTGGTAGATCATCGTTCAATGTTATTTCTTCTCCAGAAATTAATTTTGAAATTTTAATTAATGTCTCAGAAAGCCCAATCGTTGTCTGTTAATAGTACATTTACTGTAGAGGATGGTGTACGGTCAAGTTTAGTCAAAATCACACAGTCAAACACAAACGAGTAATAATATTAAAAAACAACCCGCTTAAGTTAACTACAAATAAATTTTAGGCTTTATTAATCGAGTCAAAAGGCCTTTTAAAAATAAAATTAATAATTCTGACAGCTACATAAAAGTGAATGTAATGCACTCTAATGTGCAGAGTAAATAATGAAATTTTTGAAAAATATGCTGATGAATGAAAAACCAGGAAATATGCAATGATATGCAAAAAAAAAAAATTTTAATTTGGATTTTTACATAGGTTTAATTCAAATTTGTATCTGATCTGACAACTTTTCGGTCGATTCAGTGAAAACAAGAGAATGCGTGAACTTCCAGACCCTGATCATAACTATTTTCTGAGACTAAGTAACTATTAATCCTGACTATTTTTTAGGTGACCTAAAACTTTAAAACTACATATTAATATAATTAGTACAAAATAAAAATCGTACTATGATAATATTATAAATCACATCGAATTCTTACATTCAGTAATAAATCCCACGTTCTCGGTTCAATATAATTTAGACCGACATCTAGATCGGGTTGATTCGGTTTTATGTGACACATTATGTTTATGCTGTCTTTAAATTCTCTGAAATTGTTTTTAGTTAAATTAATAATATTTGTACACCCTACTTACATATATACTTGCACTCAGTGATGGGCAGTATCTTAGATACATTTTTATCTTGTACCTTGTGTCTATTAACATTTATGAATTTTATCTTGTATCTAGATACTTTTTTTTGTACGTATCTTGTATCTTTTTAATTTTTTTTAAATACAAGATACATTTTTTTCTAAGAAACAGTTAAAGTAAGTATAACTTTAATGAATAATAAAAAATTATTCAATATTACATTTATAAATTTGCCCTATGCGCGTTTTCATAGTTAATTCATAGAATCACAATTCAGTCATTATTTCATTATTATATGAATTAATTCATTATTATAATCTATTGATGTTTGAATATTCTTTTATATGTAATTTTAGATTCTGAACGAAGTGAAGAAGCTAGTGTTTTTACAATGATGTTTAATTTTTTTTTTTTCTGTGTACAACTTTTCGTATGGAAATACTTGTCCAAAAGTTTTGATCAGCAACTTTTTGAAACCGGATTTGCTTCTAGATGGTACTTTGAAGAGGTCATTTTTTGAATTTCTCTATTCATCAATTTTTTTTTTTTTTTTTTTAAAAAACTACCCAAAATTTGACAAAAACGACTCTTGGAAA
>JAIPRM010015690.1:0-10005 GCA_025469315.1 Stegophylla sp. TES_Ste_2020 | reverse complement strand
TTAAATTTCACTATAAAATAATAATAAATTACAATATAATATTTGTTGTAATATATTATTAAAATTTATGTAACCTGTCTACTCTTATTACACGACTAGCATTTACACCAAGAGCAGGCACGCTACAATACCTACTATTTTATCTACATGGTTAAGCTACGTTTTGTGGCGTAATGATTGCGGTACCGG
Source organism: Stegophylla sp. TES_Ste_2020 (assembly GCA_025469315.1). Lineage (NCBI taxonomy): Eukaryota > Metazoa > Arthropoda > Insecta > Hemiptera > Aphididae > Stegophylla > Stegophylla sp. TES_Ste_2020. Next base: position 9,816 of record JAIPRM010015690.1, on the reverse strand, counting down.
CTTATCACGCTGCTGTGCAATACACGCTACACTTCAATTCCAGCCCGGCACTCCAACAATTTGCATTTTTTTTTTTTTATTATTAACGTCCTTCATTCAGAATCGTTTTATTGGAGAAATGATTTATCGTTTCTTTAAAATTCAATACACCCATCAAGTAAATCCCACTCGCCGTGCACCCCTACGAGTGAAGTACACACTTTTTTTTATAGTTTAGTTTTAAATTCGAATTTAAGTTAGTGAACGGGCCGGGAGCGTAAAATAATATTACGCGCACACCGGACACCTAAAACTTCGCGCGCACTACTGTACGCTTGCCGACCGTGTCGGCCACACTTGTGTGTATTTTGTGTGTAGTTATGTAAATAGCTCAAACAACAGTGGTCGGGATTGCCGGGCAATTACTGATGAGCTATGTGGTGATAGTGAGGTGTGTATGTGTGTATATGTGTGATGTGTATACTTAAACTATGGAAAAGGTAACTAAAAACTATGAAAAAATGGTAACTTAAAATATAAAAATGTAGGCAAATATATGGTAACTAAATGTTGCTGTATATTGTTTGGTACAATTTTGACACCTTTGGTCCAACAATTAAATTATAAAAAATACGTAAAATTCACAGCAACACAAAGAATAAATAATAATACAACTTTAATGAAATAATATTGTCTGGTTGGCACAACAATTAATTATGTATAAATCATAATAGCCCTTTTGGCGCAACAAATAAATTATAAAAAATAGGAACAAATTAAATATAAAAAATAGAAACAAATAAAATATAAAAGATAGGATCAAATAAAATATAAATTTGGTAACTGTGAGTTTTGTATACGAGTGAATAAAAACAAGGAGATCATTTGAAACACAATAAAATTGACTAGCTATTAGAGCAATCGTTTCTCGATGATTGAGTAAATTATAAATATATGGAATTAATTTCTCCGTTGAATAATTCACTCACAACAATACAACAATAATAAATAATAGTACAATAAATAAAAACTCACAGTTTGTGGAGAGAACTGGCCAGCTGCTCCGCACCTAAATTTATAATAATTAACACACACACACATTGACCTTAAAAAGACGGCCCTTCTGGCCTAACAATTTATTTTACAATTATATTATGAAGTGGCCCTTCTGACCCAGCACAAATAAAATTATTTACACTATATTTTATAATATTAAAAGATGGCCCTTCTGACCTTACATTAATAAATTAAAGCGACCCATTTGGTCTAACAATGACTAAGATCGATATATTATTATGTGGCAATTAGAGCCGAGTTGACTATTCGAGTCAAAAATAATAATAAAAAATATGATATTACACTAAAGTAAAAAATTTCAATAGAAACGTGAACGCACATAAATTCCACGGCAGCTAGACAATAAGCTTTCGTCGGTAGACGGACATTGAGTGTTGCACCCAACGTAATTCGTACGTTTGATGGACAAGACAGACGACGTAATTCGTACGTCAGTGTGCATATCGATTTTTAATACTTAATTAATAGAATAATTATATAATTCACAACACTAGATACTTATTAACATGAACTTATATTCTAATATGTTTGTGCGTGTGAGTGTGTGTGTGGCCGGCTGGCTGTTTTTAATTACCTTAATTAGGTCGAGTTGACCTAATTAGGAGGCGGATAGCAGATTGTGCGCGTTATTCACCGTAAATATATTTGACCTTTGTTAATACGGCGATTAGCGCACGTATACAATATTTTGGTATCGGCTCGGACAATATGTCTTCGATACACGTTTTAGGAATTTGAATAGATTTTCCAGTCTTTTAGTGAGTAAGTTTCAAAATAAAATTTTTCTAAACATTAACTTTCTTATTTTACACATTACTGCTAGTATACTATTAATGTTTTAAAATATAATTCAGCATGGTACAAAAAGTTATAATATTGCATATTATTATACTAACGTAGAAATCTGTGTGATGATACGTCGGGTTCGACAGTGATAAGGGATCGACGACGTTGCAAACGGGGCGTTATCTGTTGGGATACACGACAACACTCGTTGGATGCGAATTTGTGTGTATGTGTGTGTGTGTGTGGGTGTGTGTGTGTCGCCAGACAAGCGGGCGGACAAAAAAAAAGAAAAAGGAAAGCTCTGCACGCGCGCGCTAGCGAATGCGTCACTCGACCCGACCGACCTCCGGACAACAATGCGGTGTCATCCGAGTATTTCTTTTTTCTTTCTTTCTTCACGTACACTCGTATCATTTTCGAGTACGACGATAAATCACGCGGGTTCCGTTCATTACCGCGTATTCTCTACACCTACTGTTTTTTTTTTTTTTTATTATTATTATTATTATTTCATATTATTTATTTATTTAGTCAGTCGGCTCTCTCGTCGTATTCGGCTCTGATAATGGAAACGTACTCACGAAAATCCGTTATAATAATCGAGACGCGCGCTATCACAGGCCGACTCGAGAAATGGATAAAGTCTAACTGGTTTCAACGGTGTGCGCGTACGATATATTATTATTATTATTATTATTATAAAGCGTATTGTATTAAATGACGACGACCAGGGTGATAAATCGTCGCGGTGGCTGCGCGCGCGAATAGGAGGATAAGTCACACGGCTTACACGATATTATTATGTATAAGAGGTTAGGTTTATACAGGGTGCGGCAGCGGGTTCTGACGAATTCGATCTGAGTTCATGAGGCGAGGTTCAGGAGACGAGGAAATTATACAAATCGAGAGAAAATAGGTTTTGTAAAAACAGGCAGGAAGTACTTCGCACTATGGAATACTTCGCTTTCCTTATGGAATATTCTCGGTGTGTGCATTGAATTTTAAAGAAACGATAAATAATTTCTTCAATAAAACGATTCTGAGTAGAGGTTCGATTATTATACAACAACTACTGCGTTGCCATAGGTTACCATAGGTTACCATAGTTGCTATGGTTACCATGGTTACAATATGGTCTCAATGATGACCAACAATCAAAGCGATAAGTGTCAATTCTTCAAAGTTTTGTGAATTTCGAAAATATTAAGTATAAAGTACCATTTAGAGCCAAATTTTGATTCAAAAAATGGCTGATCGAAGGTTTTTGATTAGTATTTTTATACGAAAAAGTGTTTAAAGAAAGGAAAAGATAAAATAAACATTATTGTAAATTCATACGCTTCTTCGCTCTGCTCAGAATCTAAAATATACATTTTGTGTTGTATAAAATATTTTTTTTTCATTTCTTTGTTTCCTATAGTTCATGTTTATAGGTCGGTTCATGTGATTAGAACGAAATCCGTCAAAATCCATCCACCCTGATTTAGAACAGATTTGAAATGAACGATATATGTCGAAAAGTGGATTCGGGCGCTACGTTTCTGTAATAGTTAATGGATGATATTTTTTGTTGTACAAAATACAATTATTTTCGTTATTTTGTCTTTCATGCTTGGTTCGTAAACTTAAAATTAAAATTCGTCAGCAAGTCACTGACGCACCCTGTACGCCGTGCAGTCCGCCAACAAGACGTATTGCATGTACGCGTAGAGGAATGCTCGTGCGCACGAGGAAAAAGAGTATCCGGTACACACGGGTGGGCGAAACACATCTCCGTCGTCGGAGTCGTCCCGCAAAAAAAAAAAAAAAAAACGTCTGACCGTTTTCTCTCTCTATATCGTTCGCAGAGTCGGTAGAAATACGTGATATTTTAATAACTCCGTCTAGATTATACCGCGTACGTTTGTCGTGAAGTCGACGTCAGTCTCGCCCGACCCGGAGGAATGCGCGCGCTCCGTACGCGGCGGAGTGCGTTTTATCAGTCGTATGTTATTATAAAATAATATTATAAAACCGTATGGCGCCGTCGTCGTGTGTATATGACATATTTTTTTCAATATATACTGCTACGGATATCGGCCGCCCCAGTCTTACCTCCTTGTCACACCTACGCGAGTCGCGCCAAACCCATTACGATACTACGAGCTGACATAGCGTACACGACGAACGCACTAGACACCTCACCTGCACTGTAAAATAATATAAGACAACCATCTAAATGTATGTGTGTGTGTGTGTGAGTGTATTATGTATAATGCATTAATACAGCGTACCATAAAAAAAAACGTTTGTTTTCCAAAAAAATATTATTTAAAAAAAAAAAAAAAGTATATATATATATATATAAATATATTGTAAACGAATATGATAATTATTGTTAATAAACCTACTGTTGAATGCCATCCGATTAATATATGGCACAATGGATCTGATGCAAAAATAACGCATAGAAACGTTTTGTGACACAAATGGCTCCCCAACAATGCTTCTCAGCACTCTATGAGGTCTAGATGCAGTATTATTATGCGAAGCAGCTGAAAGTGGTTAATCATAGTTTTGCACAAGAGCAATTTCTTTTTTCTAATAGTGATTCTGTTAATATACCAAGATAGATTCCAGATGTGTGTGACCAACAGCAATGTCGTAACCTCTCCGACATAATTTTTTTTCAATTAAACATTTTTTATCTATGATATTTTAACAATTTTTATTTTATTGTTGCTTCAAAAATATGTTTCTTATGATACACCGTATACCACGTGTTCATGAAAATAGGAACACTAAATATTTTAGTTTGATGATCATTTTGTATTGAAATATATTTTTTTTGAGGGAGAGGTTTAGATGGTATCATAATACACATTTTTAGAATAAAATGAATATTTTAACTCTTCCAGTGTAAGTGTATAACTCATATATTTTTTAAAGACCGCTACTACTTCTATAACCACTTTTGGACTAGCAAATTTTCTTAAAATAATTTTATTCTATAAACTAGGGTCTTTGGCCTAAAATTAACTGAGTATAGATATTTACAATTTAAAAATAACTCAATTTTTCACATTTTCTAAAAACTTAACACCTATTAATATGTAATATAGTAACATGTTTATTATTAAATATGAAGAGGAACCTAATTTTATTTAAGGAATTTTCAACTAAAAAACTATGGTCCTAAAATTAAAATTGAGTGAATATGAGCCATTAAAATCTTAATGAACAAAAATATATAGGTATCTGTATTTTTGCAGTTCACCACAATGTATAAATTTGAGTTTTTTAGAAACTGTTCTTTGTTTCCGTGAACACATATATTATTCTGTATTTATTTAAATAAAGCCAATACAATTAGGTATTTATCAATATTAAACAAAATATCTGCGAATAAGAATGTATTAATAATAATACATGTTTAGCGTACATTCAATCGAAATTTTCGAATTTCATACACACATTGTCTACGCGCGATGAGTAGTTGATGAATTGCAAAATATTTGACTCGAAATAGCAAGATATATTATGATAATATTTCAATGTAATTCACGAAATACCTGCAAATTAATGTAATGTTGCACAACTAAAAAATTTGTCACAATACCGATTGTTACCAAAAAAAAAAAAAAAAAAAATATATGATTATCATAACTATTTCCTCTTAGGTTTAAACTAGATTTTTCGACTGATACGTATTCTTCGATTCAAATTTATCGTGTAAAGGCTTTTTATCCACGGTAATGAATTTTCGTAATTAGTTAGTTAAAATTATAACAATACTATGGCTTCTCTATACACACAGTGGTAAACACAACAATTTATTTCTATTATACCTGTTATACCGCGGCATAGATAAACGTTAAAGTCACCTACACTCGGTGTACATAACAGGGGTCCGTCATATCATTATATGAACGCAGTGAACTGTAGCAAAGGATATAACTATGAGGTGAATCGACGGGATAGGTATATACTACGACAGCCTCGCGTGGGTCGAAATCCCCGCCGAATTGTTCCGGAGTTAAATCTCGGCACTTTATAAACGATAAAAATGGCGATTTTCGTTTCGTTTCGCCGTATACACGAACGCGGCACACAGCAAAAAGCTCACCGTCATCACCACGGCCAACACAACGCCCGCTCCCCTCTCCGCGGCAGGTCTACAGTAATTTTATCGTTTTTTCGGTGGAAAGAAAAAGAACGAAAGAAAGAAAGATGGAAAGAAAGAAAGGAAAAAATATAAAAACAGCAGAGGCAAAAAAAAAAAAAGAGAAAGAAAAGAAAAAAGGGTCGACGTAGTCCATCAAGCAACTATCAGAATTATTATAACAGGCGTTTGTATAATATATACACGTCAGTGAGACGGTGACGGGAGGGCGGTGGTAGGGGCGAGGAAAAAATACCCACCCGAAAGAAAAGCGTGCACGAGATTAAATCGCTCTGGGAGCCCCTAGATAGATTATATTTCTCGGCGGTTGCCGCGGATAAAAGGAGGTTTCGCCGGCGAGAGAGACGGACTGGGTGGGCGGGGAGCGCTGCGCCGAGGAACGATGGCGGGGTCGGGAGGCACGGGAAGCGGGAGTGAACGGGAGAAAAACCCAAGACTTATTTGACACTTGATGGATTACTGGCCGGGAAAACCGGAGGATTTTTTTCCCTTCTCCGTTTTCCTTTCCCGTTCGCTTCCCGAGAGAAAATGGACCCGGCAAATGGCGTCTGCAGGTCGAAACTTTTGTGCGCAAAGATCGAACTTTACTTCTTCCCGTCTCCCCGTCCACAGCGTCACATCATCCATCTGGGTCCTTTTAATGTGGGAAATAGCCACACAGGAATTCAAATTCCAAAACTACTTTCGAACCTTCAGCGTAACGCATACAGTAAGCGGATGAAAAGGGTTTGTCAGTTGAGGAAAAAAAAAATGAAAACGCAGAAAAAAATCAAATCGTTCGATCAATTCATTTATTGTGCTGGAATCATTGAATTACCAAGTTCTTTTATTCTGCTACGAAAAAAAAAAAAAAAAAATCTAAACGATTTCAATCATTTTAAATCCGTATAGAAATGTATTATTTAAAAATAATGAGATAAAATTATTTATTCTATTATATAATATTGGATAATATGCGCATACCTTGATGTTTACATTTGATATTCTTCATACTATTGATTTACGTTCCAAATATTATTACTTCATGTATATATTCATATATTCATTTAAATATTTTATTATAAAACGTATAATATACACTTGTGTATCACACTATTAATTGTACTTATTTCATAATAACTGATGATAAATTATTTTAATTATTTTGCGTAATGTGACTTTATTGAATTATATTATATTATCCATTTCACGAAATAGGATCACGATTTCTATAGGAATATTAATTAGGTTCAAATAAAATCTTAACCCATTAAAAAATGTTTATTCATGTGCCTAGGTTGGGTCAAAGTAAGACATATAATACTAGGGTACCTAGTTACTCAAGTATATTTACTTAATTTTTACATAATAATTTCTATAAGTACTTTTAATAGTCAAAAGTATATTTTTTCAGTTACTTTCATAACTTTCATTTTAATAATAATAATAAATGATATTTATGCCTAGATTTCACACGTTTAACAAAAATGTATATCGAAAGCTTATTAGTTAAGTTTTGGAACAAAACAAATTACTTTTGATTTATGATTGATTTATAAATAAAATAACATAATTTTATGTCATAAAACGCAACTGTAGAAACCTATAAACCACACTAGTATATATTTAAATCATTTAAGAAAATGATAACTGTTATAAATTCTTGGGCCAAATGATCGAAAATAATTATAACTCGATAAATTAACGCTTGATAAAATACCTTTATTAAATTACAAAATATTAATTAAATAATAAATATTTTAAACAATTTGATATAATATAGTGTCATTACACATAGTTTTTGTTTAGTAGTCATAAATGAAAAAAGTTAATTGTTTGATTAAACGAATGTTTAAATGATGAAACAAGACATTCCATTATGTATTCTTTAGACATCCATTTTGCGAAGCTTTCATACATATTGTGTAATTATGTGAAGTGCATATAATATCTCAGTTTTACTTCGTGAAATGGACGCGACACATAAATTTATAATGTTAGTATCTAAACTATTCGTACATTTTGACACGTGTTAAGAAGAGTTAAATCAAATAAAGTATATTATATAAAACTAAAGAATAAAAATACTATAGTAGAATATATATATATATATATATATATTATACCACCACACATTCAATAAATTATAATAACTTTGGTCCGACTTCTATTAAGTCGTGACTAGTTGTATAACATTATAACATATTACATATTACTTATTAAATATAATTTCATAATATTGTACCTATATATATATATAAACATTTCAACTGGAGTAATAGTTTTTATATAATATAATAATAAAGTATGTTAAATTTTTAAAACTCATCGCGAAAAGTAAGCTAATTTAATTATTTATATTACATCATAATTGTGTAGTAGGTATGATATATTTTTAAAAATAGAGATTAACCAAATCATATTATTAATAATGCACGTTATGAACATCAATGTTAATAAATAATAAATAAAGTTTCAAAAGAATAGAAAGAAATATGTCATCATGTCACGACTAGTTATATTCAATAATCATTTGGTTAAAATATATCGATATTAAAGTAATTATTTTATTTTCTACAGTGGTAAATTATTCAACGGTTTCGTTGTTTTACTTTGTTTTACAAAAATTGTCGATCACGTGTAAACGTTATCGACTCGCAGACATAATTTTTTTTTTTTTAGAATACAATTTACATTTTGTACCTGTTTTTTTTTTTTCATTTCCGAGAGTTAAATTATTATATAAATATACATGTGCACAGATAGCCATCCACGGACGTTTGTTGTTCAAGCTATTTCTGGTTTTAGTCAATCCATCAATTTCATATTTGAATAGTCGCAGCAGCACGGAGTGCGGTGCTCAACATATTCTACGTTATGCCGGTAAAGGACTATATTTTTTTTTTCGATTTCCCCGATCCTAATCGCGCACGACGGTTTGACGAAATAATGCAAATCACTGATCTACGCCAACGTGAATAACGTAATACGCGGCACTGTATACAAATTATTTCCAACCGAGACAATAATTCCGCCGCACGTCAATACACATTTTTTTTTTTTCCTTTCTCGGAATATTATAGATTATTCCGAAATTCGTTAGGTTGTCCTGCGTGTCGAGGATATTTCTCAACGTTCGATTTGCATATACGCTTGACGTATTCATATTCGTTCAGACGCACGTCACTCCTGTAAGCGATTTTTATACGCACATAATGATGACATACAATTTCACGCGTGTAGTGTACATTATACAGGTATAATAAATATAATATATTTCCAGTGCTTGAGTTGGAAGAATATTAGAAGAAGGTCTCATATACATCTAAAAAAAAAAAAAGCGTCCCCGAAAATAGGAATATCTCATATACCGTTGGGGTGGGAGGGAGTGATTTTTCAAAAATTACTAGGGGTACGCTAAAATATTTGAGCAATGGTACTACGTCCCCCAGCGTCCTCCCTCAATTCAAACACTATATAAATATATTATATTTAATGTATAATTTATCGGTCCACTATAAAATATATAACAATGTATACAAGTCGGGCAAGTATTGAATCGGTAGTTTTAAATTCTGAACAAAGTGAAGAAGCTAGTGTTTTTACAATGATGTTTATTTTATTATTATTTTTTTCTGTGTACAACTTTTCGTATGTAAATACTTATCCAAAAGTTTCGATCAGCAACTTCTTGAAACCGGATTTTCCTCTAGATGGTACTTAAAAGAGGTCATTTTTTGAATTTCTCAATTCTTCAATTTTTTTTTTTTTTTTTTTTGGAAAAAACTACCCAAAATTTGACAAAAACGACTCGGAATTTTGGCACAAGAAAA